>JAHHFK020005157.1:0-36575 GCA_024533555.2 Aedes koreicus
TGGGAAGTTTGATGGCGGTATTTCTTAGGAAAATGAATAATTTTCAACCGTACTGAACAACTCTGAACTTTGAAGGATGCTTTAATGAACTCTCTTTCAACGACTTGTAAAATGCTCTCAAACACCTTTAAGTCTTGTACAGAACTTCTGAATATACATCAGAATCGAAAGACTGTACAAGACTCGAAGGTATTTGAGAGTGGTGTTTATGTGGACTTTCAATGAGCTTAATTGTTGACTTTTTTCAGATCGTGTTTGAGATAATCACAGGGACTTTCTGGATAACTGTTTATGGTCTTCGTCTAACTGTTCTAACCGATAAATTTTCTAAAAAAAAATTTTCAGGCATTTCTTCAGACTTTTATGATGGCTTTTTTTAACGAAATTCCTGAACATTTGTTTGGTATCTTTTAATAAATTTCTAAAAACAATTAAACAGTTTTCTTTGTAATTTTTGTAATTGTGAATTGTGATAATTTTCTCGAGATCTCTTAAAACACATTTTATAAAATCGTAAAAAATTAGTTTTTTATATTTTTCTCTAAATACAGCTACTCTACAGCTGCCTTTGAGTGTTCTTGTGGCTTTTCTTCAACTCTTCCTGTTAACTACCTTCATATTTTTAAGATTATATCTTTCAGTGTGTTTCAGTGTGATTTTTTTCCTTCAAACTGTGAACTGATCCCATTTTGTTGCCGGCATCTGATCAATGTTCAATTATTTCTTAAAATCTTTTGGTGAATTTTTCAGGACATCTTTCCACTTGGTTAGATCTTATGAGATACCTGTAATCTTCTTCTTGCTTTCTAGTTGCGCCTTTGCCGACTGAGCTTAGGGAAGCCCAACCACCAGTCATCGAAACCAGTCGACTAAAGTAAACAAATAATGTTCTACTTGCTGGTCAAGTCGGATAACAGAAGAGCCCTTTCAACTATGGGAGCAATTTAAAAAATGTAGGGGATAAAAAGAAAGTGCCAAGTTACTTTTTGATATATGACATTGGCAATATTCGATATATTGCCGATATATATTGACATATGACATTGGCAATATTCGATTCTTTTAAATTGTCTTTCGAGAAGATATATGAACACCAATTGTTGAAGAAGTCCTGGGACCCTTTATTAGGTTAGTGCAAATTTTGAAATGTTCGCTCCACTATGCTTGCTTTAATGATTTCAAATTAGGTCCTGATAAACCTCCTAAAATTTAAACTCATTTAGTTTGAAACTGACTTTTCATAGACTAGCATTGAAAAAGTGATCAAGTCTCTATAAAGAGACCTGCTACCAGCCCTGTGAAGGGAGTAGGGTTTTTTCTGCACTCAAATTTTCAAATTTAGTTCCGATTTTGCGTATTCCGGGTATCATGAGATACGCGAAAGCAACCTATGTAAAGCTTGCTTCAGATAGAATCGGAACAAAAACAATTGCCTGTATTTCAGTTATTTATTATTGAATTCAAGATCTTTTTTTATACAAATGTAGCGTTTTCTTCATACTTTTAAGAAAAAATACGGATAAAATTATTCGTCACGGTTTCGAAGGAATTCTCGATTTTTTCCTGTAACACGGCTCATTAGGCGGCGCACACCTTCTTCGTCCATCGTTTTAGCTATCTTATTCCACCAGGTCTTCATCTGATTGATGTCTTTGACAACCTTTCCCTTTACCTTGAGTCTCCTCTTCATGATTGCCCAGTATTTCTCAATAGGGCGGAACTGGGGGCAGTTGGGTGGGTTAAGGTTTTTCGGAACAACCTGGACCCCTTTCTCTGCATACCATTCTTGAACGAATTTGCTGTAATGACAGCTTGCCAAATCTGGCCAAAAAATTACGGGATGGTCGTGGGATCGAATGAACGGCAAAATTCGTTTTTGGAGACACTCTTTTTGGTATAGTTCCGCGTCATTGTCTTATTTGTAACGAAACTTTCGTTTTTTTGCCACAGCTGCAAATGCCCTGCCAAATCATGAATTTTCGTGCAAATTTGTCGGCAAAAACAAATTTAAATTTGGCTGGAACATCCCCCCGAGCCGTTGCCAAGTAAAATTTTTGACCTGGGATTTGCCCGAAGTCAGCCTTGACATAGGTTTCATCGTCCATCAGAAGACACCCGTCGAACTTGGTCAGCACCTGGTCGTATAGCTTCCGAGCACGGATTTTGGCCACACTATTCTGTTTTATGGTCCGATTTGGCTGTTTGCTAGCTCGATACGACTTGATTCCTTCCCGGAGTCGAGTTCTGGGCAGCACCGAATTTTCTGGCCAAATCACGGTCCGACAGATTGGGATTCCTCTTAATCGTCTTCAAAATCTTACCACAAAAGTTTCCGGTCGACAGTTCCACTCCGACGATTGGCTTGAGGCTTCCGAATCGTCGTCAATGTTTCCTTATACCGTTTGATAACGCGCCCTACGGTATTTCTGGGCAATTTCAGCTGTTTAGCTAGCCCAGATGCAGACCACAATGGATTTTCCAAATAACTGTGCACAATTTTTTCCCTTCTTTCGGCTTCCATGTTGATTGTTTACAAAGTACAGTCGATTTGCGGGATGTCAAAAATACATTTTTGACAAAATTCCCGACACGTGGGCGCCAAGAACTTCCAAATCCGTCCACCAGGAGCGCCACAATATGAACAAAAGTTTGTTCCAATTCTAAATGAAGCAAGCCTCGAAACGTATTGGAGTGGTACCGAGCCAACGGAGTCAATTTTGTGCCAAAGGATATGAACCCACCAAATTCACCGGAACTTCGTCCAATTGAAAAATTCTGGGCAATTATGAAAACGGAACTTCGCAAACATCCCAAAACTATAAAAACAGAGCTAGAATTGAAGAAAATTTGGGTAAAAACAACAAAAACACTGGGAAAATTGGTTGTACTAAATTTGATGGGTGGAGTGAAAAGGAAGGTGCGGGCATTCGGGATGGGAGACGAAATTGAATAAAACAAATGTTGTAAATCAAAACTCATTAGTAGTTCTTCATTCCCTGAAAATTTCAAGAAAATCCGATAATCAGTTTAATTTTGATGAGTATATATGTGTGTGCCATTTTTATCGAATACACCCTTTATAACACTTGAATTTCAACGAATGAAATAACATGGTAAGACCAGTCCTATTATAAAAATATATGGTCTAACTTTTTTCAATTAACAGCTTCTTTGCTCTTGTGACAATTTTCAAACTTTCAAACGTCTGGTAAACTATAATTCAGTCGATTTTTTATTGTTTTCTCTTCCTATTTTCAATCGTTATATTGTATGCAAAAGATAACGGGAATGACTATAAGTAAACATAAATACTGTTCACAAAAAAATATAAGTTTTGTCCGGTTGGTTCTTAACTTTAGGCGAATTGTAATGTTGGAAATACATTTGCTCGGCTTTGATTAAATATTTAACCTGTTCAGTGAACAGGTTTAACATAGACTGGAAGATGTTTACTTAATAACGTCAATATTCTGATTTAGGCAAAACATTTAAATTTCATAGAATTAGATACGATAGGCTTTACGAACCGTTTGGCTATACTTCTTCTTAAAACATTTAGGCGATTTGTGCTTTCATGTAACTATCGTTGAGAATGATAAAACTGAGTTTTCTGGGAAATAATTTCTAACCAAAGTATGACCTATCATACAATGCCCTTGTTCAATCATCTCTAATTGACTGCCAACAGGTTTCATTCGGAAAACAAATATTCCTGCTGAACCACAGTTGATTTGAATTTTGAAGTCTTAGCAATTTACACAACTCAACCACAAAATGTTCTAGTTCCAATTCCCTCCAATCTCCCGTGAAGTGACTTAACACGATATGATACTTACTCAAACTCTGCACGGCGAGCACATTGACGGCGGCAACCAACAGTAGCAGGACGAACCCGCCGTCCCGGCTACTGAATGTCCACATGGCTTTTGGCCTAAAATATACGTCTTCACAACTTAATTCACCACCAGCAGCAACACTCGCTGTCAACTCTCGTTGCACTAGTTCACTCTGGACTCCCTCTTCTCGTCCCAAGAGCCCGTCGAAATCCTTCCCAAAACACCGCACCTCGGCGGCGGAACAACGGTGGCGACAGTCGTCACGCTGAAAATAGAAGAATAAAGAAAACGGAATCAGTTAGTTGTCGTTCGGGATGGCACCGCAGCAGATGGGTATAAAAATAAATTGGCATTGTTTGGATAAATAGGATGATATGCGCGCAAGTATCGCGTGGACCGAACGAACGGAGCTGAGATTGGAAGCGGTTAAGTATCTATAGCAATGAACTTGACGACGACGACGACGACGAGATTCGCTTCTATGGATCGAGACAGTCCAACGAAAACGACCACTAACACAATCAAATTTGTTGTTATGCAAATCTGGTTCTTGCTGTCGTTGAAGGAGATACTTTCTAGGGCTTTTGTGGATATGAAAACAATGTTTTATGAGCCATATGATGGGTGCAAGCGGAAATCTCCATTCAATGTCATAACAACAGTCATCATAACTTTGAGAACATAACGTCATCCCGTCAGTCAACCTCCAAATATCCGAAAGGAAGTATGAGATCATCAAATTCAGAGGACTATTTATTTGTCTTGACTTTTTTTATATATTTATCTCCCCTTCGAATTGGTATTTGTTTACTACATATGACCGGAGCGAAGACACCAAACCAGACCTTCAAAGCATCCGGGGAAAGAATTTGCTCGATCAGTCGTCGTCACAGCGAATAATCGTTTTATTGGCCGTTGGCGATCGATGATGAAACTTCAATTTTTCGACAAACAGATGTCGAGCAACTGTTTACGTATTCAACGGCCGGTGTGTGCGGTCATTCATCGAGGCAGGGGCAGGCGTTACGGTTCGCGATTGATAGGTAACGGTCATTTTTTAAACACTCACACAAAGACAAGCGGCTGCATGCGGTCTTACGGATATAATATGCACGGTTGGTTTGTGTAGGTCGTTTAAGATGCGTTGCGAGACGTTGAGTCAAAAAACTGAAAGGTGACGTGCTGCCAGGTTGAAGAAGCCAAAAGGCGTGAACCATGTTAGATCATTCGCTTTGATGGCTATGATCATGAGTCAACGCTCCTTCATTGGAGATGCTGCAGGTAATGCTTTTTGATGATCTATTGAGATGTAAAGTTGCGAGTAGATTGTATCCCTAGGAACATTTGATGTTTTATCGTGGTGTTAATTCGTTCTCAAACTGCACTAAAACAGAATTTTAGTCAGTACAAGATGATTCGACAACATTATACTGCGTACAAATGGGTTTTTATAGTTGTCCTTTTTTTTTTCATTAGAGCCGAGGGCAAATAAATAAAAGAAAAACCAACATGATAATCGATCAATGAGTTCTTGAGTTAAATGGTGCATACAGAAACCATTGCATTTTTATTTATATACATTATGGTGCCAATGACATTTTCGAATTTCAAAAAACGACATTGTTCACAAGTTTCATTACCCCAAAATATGACCCTACGCTAAATTTGAGCTCAATCGGACTTGGTTGAGGGGTGTCTCTAATCGATCAAAGTTGTGACATTTTTACCCACCTCCCTGGAAAAAAATTCAAAACCAAGAGGCAAATCTAAAATTAAAATTTGTTTTCGATGCCCAATGACTTAAAAAATCATAAAACTTCGAGATCTTATGTTATTTTGATTTTATTTTTCTTAAAACAAATCGATATTTTCTCTTAGAATTTTATGGGACTTTCATAGGGGGATTTCTTGCAGTTAAAATACCTGTCGAAATAATTTTATTTAAGTATTTAATTTTTCAAATTTTCAAGCCTATATTTGACACAAAATTTGCGCAATGTTGGTTTTTTAAATTCGTTGAGAAAAAAAACTTTCCGAGGGAAAGAAACGATTTTTTCACAAAAAAAAAACACCCAACATTACTTCAAAATAATTACACCAGATCTTGAAGTTTCATGCATTTTTAAGTCATTTGGCATCGAAAAACAAATTACGATTTTAGATTTTTACTTTTGTCAAAATTTTGATCGATTCGAGGTACCCCTAGACCATGTCCGATTGAGCTCAAATTTTGCATAGGGTTATATTTTGGGATAATGAAACTTGTGTGCAATTCCGTTTTTTGAAATTCTATGGAAATGGTTTTCCCATAAGCACCCTAATTATAGACTGTTCCAGAAAGTATAAGCACACTTTCAAAATAACAAAAAAGTCATGTTTATTTTAGTTTTAATAATTTTATTTGGCAAATCATATTTGTATTTGTGTTTTATATGATATTTTACTCTCGTTTAATCAAAATATTTAATCATAGCCAAGACTCCTAACTTTTCCTCGAACATGACCCATTAGCTTCTGCACAGTGGTACTTCCCACTATTTTGATCACTTTTGACCAATCTTTTTTAAATTTTTGGATGTCGTCCGCTGGTTTTATGAGTTTTCGAAGCTTTGCTTTGGTTAAAGCCCAAAAAGTCTCGATTGGCCGTGCCTCCGGGCAGTTCGGCGGATTCATGTCTTTCGGCACGAAACATACATTTTGACTTTTGTACCATTCTAAAGTGTCCTTTGCGTAATGACATGACGCCAAATCAGTCCAAAACACTACTTGACCTTCGTGCTGCCTGATTATCGGCAATAATCGCTTTTGGAGACATTCCTTAACGTATTTCTGAGTAGTTATCGTCTCCGTTGTGATGTACGGACTAGATGTTTTACCACACTCGTATATTGCCTGCCAAACCATAACCTTCTTACCGATTTTTTCGGTAAAAATTGCCTTCTCCGTTTCGGGGATGTCTTTGTCTTCGCTTACAGTATAGAATTTTGGTCCGGGAAGCGTTTTGTAATCTAGTTTCACATACGTTTCATCGTCCATTATTATACACCTAGAATTTCTACACAATAACGAATCGCAGAGTTTACAGGCCCGTGGATTCACGGTCGCGACCTGTTTTGGATTCCTTTTGGGTTGTTGCTGCTTCCGATATGTTTTTAGCCCAAGTCTTTCTTTGGCACGCATGACGTTACTCGACGAGGTCCCTAGTTTTTTCACAACATCCCGAACGGAAGTCGCTGGTTTTCGCTTGTTGGCATCCCTGATCTTTTTATCGATATCTTGACTAACAGGACCGGATTTCCGACCACTCTTCGGCGCATCTTAAAACGTACACTGTTCTCTATATTTTCGAATCGCAGATCGTACCGCTCCAACGCTTACACCCTCTTCCTTGGCCAATTTTCTCAAGGAGAGTCCGCTCGCAGTGCACCATTTGTGCACGATACTTTTTCGTTGTTTCGTTGTTCCGGAGTAAGACCGCGCATTTTGATAGGTAACACAAAACTGAGCACTTTTTTGATGCTATGTCATTCAGAAATGTGCAAACAAAAGGACGCAGCCAAAACATGTTGAAATATTTCATTATATTCAAAGTGACCGTTAAAATAAGGTGTGCTTATACTTTCTGGAACAATCGTTATACATCCATACCATGGAAAAAAATCAACTAACACTCAGAATTTGGTAATGCTTGGCAAGTTTGCAGCTTATTGGAAAATATTTGACCCTTATATTTTTTTATTTGGTCTTATGATGACCAACTTCTAGACAACAAAAAAAAAGGATCGAGAAGACAACACTTTACTACAAAGAAATCATAAATCAAATATCATTAACTTAAAACCGTCAATGCCTTTTATTAACCCTTGATTTGCTCCACCAGAAAAAAAATCTGTGCTTCGGTGTAGCGAGTTCCGGTATATTTTATGATGTTTATTCAAGTGAATGCAATAATGAGTTTGTGATTAGTCGATTACAGGTCGATTAAGCTAGTTTGTTCCAATTGAGAAAGATTATAGAATGATATATACATGATTTTTTTTTGTATCAAGTATGAGCTCCGTAACAGCTTGGTTGTCACGACCTGATCCAAATGAGTAAATAGTTATCATACTTTGTTTTCAACAATACTACAATACTAGCCTTTGATGCCAGTTTGAACACTGTGTTGTGTGTAGTGAAGAGACCAAATTTATATTCCCAAAGAAATCCGACCTAAATAAGAAATCCGTATAAATTGAAATACACAGAGAAAATAAATGAAAATTCCTTACGATGTAATCTGAACCTTCACTGAAAACACGTTGACTTAATAAATGGTTGAATGCAAATTTCAATTTGAAATACTGTAAATAGCTAGAGGCACTGCCTTCATGAAAAGTTATATAATATTCATTACAATCTTTCACCCTGAATTCATATTTGCAACCGATAACATGTACATCTACGACACGCTCTTATTTTTACGTTTTAAACGCTTGAAATTTACATGATCTTAACACAATTCAGAAGCACCGCTCAGTTTTTCAAGTTAGAATTAAAAAGTTGTCACCGCAATTTTGTGTAACTGCACGTACAGGAGCCTAAACAATTGTCGAGAACATTTTGAAAAAATATGACTCATAGCCTAATTCACCGAAGCTGGCACAAATCTCTACAAATCTCAAACTTGGAAAATAGTAGTACAACTGCTGCAAACAACTGAACTGACTGGAGCTTACTTGAAAACGGCAAATAAAAAAGGCAAATAAACGGTAAATTTAAAAATGCAAATAAAAAGAAGATTTTTCAAACCAAGAGATCATTCTATTTTTTGGAAGAAAAAATAAATAAACCAAATAAATCGATTATATTTCCAACCACAAAAAATCTGAGCCGTAGATAACAGCATATCTTAAACTTACAGCTCCTACATTGAGAGCACGAGTAAATTTGAGCCAGTTCATAAACCACGTAGACTGAGTTCTGAAAATCTCCAAAAGCAAAATATGTTAAGAAGGAGCGGTGTATTTAGGTTGAGTTTGTTTGCTTTTAGCGATGAATCGTTTGCGCCTTTATGCTGCACAAGGTGACTCAATGACTCAAGGTTTACTAGAAGCTAAAGGAGGATGATGAGAGAAGGAACATGTCTTATTTCTTCTGTCAAATTTGAACGTTGAGTTTCGATTTTTCATGTTTTCGATATTTATTTTTTGCTGTACCGAGTAAAAGCATAGGCTATTTAGGGAAGCTCCGCAAAAAAAAAAACAAAGAAAACAATTCTTATAGAATAATCTGATGTTTGTCAGAAAAAAGTCGTATATATTTTTAAATACTTAGATATTCGACTACTAAGATACACTGAATTTTTTTTTTTAATTCGCTTTCAATCGTTTCGTAAACATGGATTTTGTACATAGAACAAATGTCTCGCAAGTTGTATGAAACATTCATATTGCTTGTCATCTAACAAATGCTATTATTACACCTTTTTTGTACAATGCACAAAATGAATTTCGTGAAGACCAGCCAATCGCTGCTTCTCTTCGATCGTCCTCATAAATATTGGTGTTCCTGCTGGGATGGGCAGGATTCATTAATTTATCCCAAAATAGAAATTAAAGCGCTGTCGAGAGTTAGCACCTCATGCACATTAATCAAGTAACTTCTCACGAATCAGCATGGTTTAGTGAGATCAATCACGGACTCAATAACAGCTCTTTCTAAAAATACAAGATCGAACCCCATGTCAGAAACATTTTTAAAAAAGTGCTGGTCAACTCCTCATGGTGGCGCTTTTTTTCTTCATTATATTTTGAGCCGATAAAGTAGATCTGTCAGTCATTCATGCAACCATCAGAGAGACGTTCTTTTTTATTGGTGACAAATTGGCTCTTTGTATTGTTTTAGTACAATGAACGAATGGTCTTTCTGTGTCAACAAATGTTTAGTGCTTTTGACAGTGGCGCGTGTGGCATTAAATACAAAGATAGCTTCTTAAAAACTACAAATCAGTTTCGTTGCAGAAAACAACGAAGAGATTTGTTAGTCCTACTTTTGATTTTGTAATATAAATGAAAATTAATATTCAGTGTAGTACACACCCAATTTTTGTTTTTTAGTGACAAACCAGTGGATGTTAGATGTATCTTGTGCATGGGGGAGAGGCTCTAATGTGGGTCTATGGATCTAGAACTGGGCCTATCGTTAAAAATTTCCTATTCTTAAATTTGTTTCATATTGATATGTCATTGAGACAATTGTAATGTATGTTTTTTGGGTTTCGGGATAAAAACGGTGAAAAAATATTTGCCTCCAATGCTAAGCATATGCCGAATCCTAGATCCATAGACTTACATTAGAGCTGTTTCCCAATTGAAGCGTATTGGATAAGAAGAGTGGAAATGCCAACTCACCTTTGCCAACACTTTGTGGATAGAGGGAAGGCTGTCAGACTTATTTTTCGTGCTACAATGAGTAGGAGTACATATTATCATATCATCTAACCTTTCGTATTCTTGAGAATCTCATCAGCCCAGCCGATCCTCGTGTGGAAAAAAAAATCTACAGAGTAGGGATGAGATACTAATGAGTCGTTTCAAAATAGTTTACACAAGTAAATTGAACACTTCCTTTATTGTACACAATACACCTAAGAGTTTTGTAATGAAATGTCTCGTCATTTTCTTAAAATATTGTTGAAAGATAAAGATATCTCATCGACTATATTCAGTTTTTAAGAATAAATATAGTGTAGTTTAATGAATAAATGAACGACGATGTATTTAGTTTTATTACACTGCCTAATTCTCATCCAAATAGTTTTCTGTTTTTCTATAAACTCGTTACGTGTTTACAAACTTACACGACATATATACAAGATATTCAATTAAAGATACAGTCTGACAAACATGCATGTTAATACTTTCACAAGAACAAGAACACTACAATCACAACAATCTCTGCTCAGGATAACCATGAAGCAATTGTATATTTTTAGTTAAAGGCTATACATCACCAGCCAAGCCATCAGACTTAAGAACATCTGGAACCTGGTGATAGTAGGCTTTGCATAGGGGCATCAAATGATAAAAACAGTCCTTTTCAGGACCCCTAAATAGTTGAAAAAAGTTAAGGTTTAGGAGTTAATTTATTATAAAACCACATTAAAACATTTCAATATTAACCGCGGTCCTACGTTACCGGGGGTCCCGAACACGTTTTTTTGGGAAAATTTTAATTTGTTGGGAAGGTGGGCCTAAAGGGTGATACGGTCAAAATTTGGTCAAGGGAAAACGCGTGTAAATCGGTGAAATCGTTTATTTAAAAAATCAAATTAAATTTCTTTTTCAAGTTCAATTAGTATAAAATTCAGGAAAAATATTCAGTTAGGCTTCCGCTTTTCCAAATCCGAATTGCCGGGCCTTACGCTTGACCCCTGCCATCAGATTTTGTACAGCCACCTTGTCCACCTTCTTCGCCGCAGAAAGCCAGTTTGCCTTGAACTGCTGCTCGTCCTTAGCAGTTTTTTTGGTCTTCTTTAGGTTCCGCTTGACAATAGCCCAGTATTTCTCAATTGGGCGGAGCTCTGGCGTGTTGGGAGGGTTCTTGTCCTTGGGAACCACCTGCACGTTGTTGGCGGCGTACCACTCCATGGCCTTTTTACCGTAATGGCAAGATGCCAAATCCGGCAAAACAGTACGGAACAATCGTGTTTCTTCAGGAAAGGCAGCAGACGTTTATTCAAACATTCTTTCACGTAAATTTCTTGGTTGACAGTCCCGGAAGCTATGAAAATGCTGCTTTTCAAGCCACAGGTACAGATGGCTTGCCAAACCAGATATTTCTTTGCGAACTTTGACAGTTTCGTGTGCTTGAAAATATCTGCTACCTTTCCCCTTCCTTTTGCCGTATAAAACTCCTGTCCCGGAAGCTGCTTGTAGTCGGCTTTGACGTAGGTTTCGTCGTCCATTACCACGCAGTCAAACTTCGTCAGCATCGTCGTGTACAGCCTCCGGGATCGCGCTTTGGCCGTCGTATTTTGTTTATCATCGCGATTTGGAGTCACTACCTTCTTGTAAGTCGATAGTCCGGCTCGTTTTTTGGCTCGATGCACGGTTGTAGACGATACACCCAGCTTATTTGCGGCATCTCGGAGAGATAGGTTAGGGTTTCGCTTGAAACTACCGGCAACTCTCTTTGTCGTCTCAGCGGCTTCCGGTTTTCGATTTCCCCCCGATCCAGACTTCCTGGCTGTCGACAAACGTTCCCCAAACACTTTAATTACATTTGTAACGGTTGATTTGGCAACTTTTAGCGATTTTGCCAACTTTGCGTGCGAGTAGCTCGGATTTTCGCGATGCGCGAGCAAAATTTTGATACGCTGCTCTTCTTGCTTGGACGGCATTTTGACAACTGAAGAGTGAATTCCAAAATCAAAATAAGAGCAACATTCTACACACACACACCTTCAAAATGAGGGGTGTTCAGGTTTTTAAATGCAAAATTGAAAGAAATACGTCAAGTTGATATTGACCAAATTTTGACCGTATCGCCCTTTAGGGGGGGGTTGTTTGAGGTTTAGGAAAGAAAAATGTAGAGATTGTTGTATATTATTATTATTTATGATATAACCTTGTAACAATCAATCAAAACAAAAACACCATCAAAAATACCAACGACCGAGCATTGATTTAAATTCCGCAGCTTTGAAAACACCACCTTACGACAAGTACCTCTCATGAACGAGAACCGGCTTGATCAGAAACGATTCAGAAAGTAAGCCATCATTGAATGAATTACAAGCGAACCACATTCCCTGCTAATGACACACACACACGCCTCAAGTCCACTCGTACAATGTATCTTCGTGTGATTGAGAGGCTGTATGTCTACATCTACGTGCCCTCCACTCGTTAGGCGACATAACACACTCGACTGTTAACAATAACAACACACTGTTTGAAAAACGGTTCTCTCGGTAGGATCTGTGCTGCTATCCAACGTGGTTGAACTCGATTGAATGCCTCCGGTTGTTGATTGACTCAATCGATGCTGGTCGTTAAAATGTTTACATTTCACTTCGATTTGACATTCGTTACGTTCAAGCAAAATCACGTTCTGTCTTGAGGTCTTCTTTCTCGGAAAAGAAAAGAGACTATATTTACGATTCACATTTATTTCTCTGAATTGCATTTCCCACCAACAAATGGCAACTACGTGACTGCCTCTGCTCTCCGGACATATTTAGCTGTAATAACTCGCTAGTCATGCAGACAATTTCCTGACTTCAACTATAGGTTCTTTCGTTCGAAGATTAAATCCAATGAGCTCTCAACTCCATGCTCCCATATTCAATCGCACGGCAGAACAATGATGACTAATGCTTTGCGGCAGGTTGGAATCACTCCTGGAAGTGCAGTAATTCAGTTCCTACTCCGCCCCAACCAACCAACTCATTGCTATGCTTTTTGCCCCTATGCACACACACACACACACATACACAAACACCCATAAATTAAACCCACAAAGTACTGCTTGTCACTCCTTTTATCCAACCTCTTCTGCTCAGTGCCAACCACCCGCACAATTTATCACCCCTCGTTAAAATAAAGTTGTCACACCTACCCCTCTCGTGACCCTTCCATGCTTCAGAACAAAATATTCATGACTGTTTTATGCTGAGCCAACACTTTTCCCCAAACACCCCCCTCTATCGCAAAGTCCTCTTCGATCCTTCCGGAAAATATTGTCGAAAAGGTTTCATCTTGGTCTGTCGTGTGAAATGAGCACGTGCGAAGTGTCCACCAATTCCGAACCGCCCTTGACCAGTATTTGACTCACCCGTTGAGTCGAGCTGCGCTGCGTTGGCTGATGACAGCATCATCTCGGTGTTCTATAAATACCTGCTTCCACAAGTCAACACACCGGCGGCGACGTGCCGCAGCACTGTCTCATTGCACGCTCGCAACGGGGTTTTTCGGTTGTTGTTTTTCCGCGCCAACCGTCAAGCTCAAGTTCAGCATTGCCTTGTTTTCATGCTGCCGTGTTTTGAAGGACTCGTTGCTTCCTTTCGGAAGATCGGTTACGGCCTGCCAATGATTAACGATCGTACCACGCCCAGATCGGCGATCGCATGTACCCATAATGTATTTGAACAGATCACAGGCGTCAATGTGATGAAATCACCACCACCATCATCACCATCATCATCATCATCGTCGTTGGTAACTGTAATAGCTCGGGCAGTATATCAATCCAAGAGTCAAGACACTCAGTTTTCAACGACTCTGTCATGGTTTATTTTCGAAACACGAAGTGAGTGTCTTTTGCTGTGTTTTGTTGTTGTTGTTGTTGTTGTTGTTGTTGTTTCGGTGAGCGATGACTGAGGTGATTAGTTTCCGTTCGAATTTTCACTTTCCGTTGTTCGGTTTGATGATCTAGTGTGAATGATTTATTGGAACGCTGCACAGGCGGGAGTCTTGTTCTCTAATGCTTGAACGAGTACATATTTTTTTAGATTTTGGGATTCTTCTGCCATTTGATCTACATGTTCATTGTGGCGAAAGGGGAATTACGAAGTGTTTTTTTTTTCTGTTCTGGAATTAGAAATACAAACGTTATCCTTTTTTCGTTTTAACAAATATCGCCGATTTTCTCTGTTACTAATCTCAAAATTAGTTAGATTTTGATCCACGAATGGAGCTATATCCATTATTCTATACAAATAATTCACAAAAAAAGACAAGCTCGAGCCTTTGGAACGGAAGCACTGAATTTACCTAACTATATTTCGTATTCAATTTTGAATTCCAATGTAATTCGGGGTATCATATCATGGCTAGTTTAAATCCAGGTCGTAAAATTGCGAAATTGGTGTCCAATATGATCCTAGATTTATATGAAGGGTGTCTACAATTAAATTGCTTCATAGGCAAATTGCTTTAACTTTTGAGCTTTTGGGTTTCATTGATTTAGATTGTAAGTAAAAAAAACAGTATGGAGAATGTTGGTTCATAATCTACAGCATCCTTACTGTTGTTTTAAACCGGTTGAAAACGGAAATCGGAACTATTATTTGAACAATTTTACTAGGCTTCGCGTGAATTCATACGAATCCTGTACCAAAACGTCCCTCGTGCATCGGATGCTTGAGTTGATCGCTTTTGAATTTCTTTGATCGCATAATGCAAACCACCATCACATTTTTTGAGTGGTCCCAATATCACCATTGGTGTTAGTTTAAATCGGTATGGAAATTTAAATATTCTGAATACTGTGCGTATCTAAACAACCGACTGAACAGAGAATAAACCGATTGTTGTTGTTGTTTTTTTGTTTGTCTTTATTTGAGAGACTTTCAGCCGGTGGCTGGTTCATCTCTTAATAAACCGATTACCAAACTAATATCGAATTCGTTTTTGAACATTAGTTTGAACTAGATACAACCTGCGATATCCAAACTTATTGTCAGTGCAAACCTCAATCTGATACGAGTTACAAAAGAAAACATACACATTGACGTTTAACACACAACAAGCTGACCCAATTTTTATACCCGATCCAGTTAGGAACTGGATCAAAAACGAATTCGCCATAAATGTTTATCTCGCGTCATTTGATTTTTTGACCCGCTTGCTATCGGGCATTGCGCGTTATCTATTGTTTCGACTGTCTATTGTTCGGTGACGCAAGTGATCGACTGAGAGTAAAAAAATAACAGTTTGTTTATTCTTCTTCTCGCGCGAAACGAATCGAATCGAGTCGCGCGTGGCCTGCTATTCCCGTTCCCGAAGAGACAGTTGTCGGTGTGGGTGAACCTCGATGAACTCTCGCTGCATTCTGATTGTCGATCTCTATGTCGACAAATGTCTAATTCTAGCGACGTCTTCACGCGAGTGTTGTCGATACGCCAGAGGCAATCGAGAACGGTTCGGAAAGGAAAAAGATGGATGTGAAGCGGTTCGTTTTGTTTGTTTCTCACAATGCTAGAAGATGGATTTTATGGTCAAAAATATTTGATTTCAGCGTGCGAGTGACCAACCGGAAGCAATTCAACTTACTGGTTGATCGGTTCACTGCGAATCCTTCGGTGCACATTTATTCTTGCAGATATGCTTTACTTTAATGGTTCATTTAACCTTTTTATGTGCAAAAAAAAACTTACGATGTCTGTTTATTTTTGGATCATATTACTTCCTTATTCGTATTACCGTGACATATGAACGTTATGAACGAACCAAGTCTTAATGTCACTAATGCTTTGGAAGGGTATCACGCGGGGAGGGATTCATGTGGGGAAAAGTCCGAACATGGGCTATGTTTGCATTTTAAATCTCCATATCCTAAAATCCTCACAATATATAATGATAACAGAGCAAAACTTTTATTCTAAACTTGAACTGGTTCGCAATTCGACCGCTAGGTGGTGCCAATTGACGTTATTCAATCTATTTTTTTAATATCTCAGGATCCTGACTATTTAGATTGATGTTATGTTTGCAAACATGTTCAGTTCAGCAAGCCCTTTTTTTCTGGAAACCAGAGGTTCGATTTTTTTCCGTTAAGCGGCGCTAGTGATTAAATAAAGTGTATCGTACTGAGGTGAACGCAAATATTCTAGGATTCTGATAAGTTAGAAGGATGCGGTCTTCGACAATGAAATCCTAGCTTCTGGGAACCAGAGAAGTTCGACTTTTCCGGAAGGAGGCACTATTGAGCTTACAAAGTTGTACATGCTAAGTTGAACGCTAATATCTCAGGACTCTGATTAGTTAGAAGCGTGGTGTCTTCAACAAAGTTATTCATTAGACCATGGACTCCGTGGAAATGAACCGACTGATGCGAAACTCATTCACTAGGTGTTTGTTGGGAGCATGCTATATTTTTAACTTGGCTATCTCAAGTACGGCACTTATCAAACAAATATATATACTAGGTTGCCTCAAAAGTCCCTTTAATATCAAACACGAAAACATTTTTTTTTTTGCCAAATTCGGTTTTATTTCTCAACGTAATCTCCTATTAGGTCGATACAGCGAGTCCAGCGATTTCATAATTTTTTTTATCCCATACGAATAGTACTCCTTCGGAAGTACTTCAAAATAGCCATTGGTTTCAGCGATGAGTTCATCATTTGAGTAAAATCACTTACCGGTGAGCCATCTCTTCAGGTTTGGGAACAAATAGAAGTCACTGGGGGGGGGGGGGGGGGCAAGTCTGGCGAATACGGGGGATGGGGAACCAATTGATACTGAATTTCATTCAATTTTGCTTGAGCAATTGAGGACGAATGAGCAGGCGCATTGTCGTGATGATAGAGTACACTTTTTCTCTGCAAATGCGGCCGTTTTTTCTGGACTTCATCCTTCAAACGATCCAATAACGCTGCATAAAGGGCGATACGGTCAAAATTTGGTCAATATCAACTTGACGTATTTCTTTCAATTTTGCATTTAAAAAACCTGAACACCCCTGATTTTGAAGGTGTGTGTGTGTAGAATGTTGCTCCTATTTTGATTTTGGAATTCACTCTTCAGTTGTCAAAATGCCGTCCAAGCAAGAAGAGCAGCGTATCAAAATTTTGCTCGCGCATCGCGAAAATCCGAGCTACTCGCACGCAAAGTTGGCAAAATCGCTAAAAGTTGCCAAATCAACCGTTACAAATGTAATTAAAGTGTTTGGGGAACGTTTGTCGACAGCCAGGAAGTCTGGATCGGGGGGAAATCGAAAACCGGAAGCCGCTGAGACGACAAAGAGAGTTGCCGGTAGATGCCGCAAATAAGCTGGGTGTATCGTCTACAACCGTGCATCGAGCCAAAAAACGAGCCGGACTATCGACTTACAAGAAGGTAGTAACTCCAAATCGCGATGATAAACAAAATACAACGGCCAAAGCGCGATCCCGGAGGCTGTACACGACGATGCTGACGAAGTTTGACTGCGTGGTAATGGACGACGAAACCTACGTCAAAGCCGACTACAAGCAGCTTCCGGGACAGGAGTTTTATACGGCAAAAGGAAGGGGAAAGGTAGCAGATATTTTCAAGCACACGAAACTGTCAAAGTTCGCAAAGAAATATCTGGTTTGGCAAGCCATCTGTACCTGTGGCTTGAAAAGCGGCATTTTCATAGCTTCCGGGACTGTCAACCAAGAAATTTACGTGAAAGAGTGTTTGAACAAACGTCTGCTGCCTTTCCTGAAGAAACACGATTGTTCCGTACTGTTTTGGCCGGATTTGGCATCTTGCCATTACGGTAAAAAGGCCATGGAGTGGTACGCCGCCAACAACGTGCAGGTGGTTCCCAAGGACAAGAACCCTCCCAACACGCCAGAGCTCCGCCCAATTGAGAAATACTGGGCTATTGTCAAGCGGAACCTAAAGAAGACCAAAAAAACTGCTAAGGACGAGCAGCAGTTCAAGGCAAACTGGCTTTTTGCGGCTAAGAAGGTGGACAAGGTGGCTGTACAAAATCTGATGGCAGGGGTCAAGCGTAAGGCCCGGCAATTCGGATTTGGAAAAGCGGAAGCCTAACTGAATATTTTTCCTGAATTTTATACTGATTGAACTTGAAAAAGAAATTTAATTTGATTTTTTAAATAAACGATTTCACCGATTTACACGCGTTTTCCCTTGACCAAATTTTGACCGTATCACCCTTTAGTATACGCCTGTTATGGTTTTACCCTTTTCAAGATAGTCGAGGAATGTTAACTGGGGCCAAAAGGGGGGCAAAACTTTCGGGGGGTGTGTGGGTTTGGGGGGTGGGGGGGGGGGGGGAGGTGTGTGGGGGGGGGGGGGGGGGGTGGGGGGTCGGTGGGGTGGGGCGGGCGTGTGGGTGAGGGGGGGGGGGGGTGGTGGGGTGGTGGGCCGCGCGCGGGGGGGGCCCAAGGAGGATGTGTTGTCGTGCCTGGGGACCACTCTCTCCTTCCTTTTTGGTTTTTTTCTGGTTTTTTGGGTTTTCTGGTGGTGGGGGGGGGGGGGGGCGGGGGGGGGGGGGGAATGTGGTGGGGGGGGGGGAGTATGCTGGCGGTGGGGTTTGGGTTGGGTCTGGTGTTGTGTTTTGTTTGAAAACTCGAATTTTACATTTTTTTAAAAACTTGCTGATCGGTCTCTTCTCATTGTGGTCACTAATGAATGCGTGGACAGAAATAGCTGAAATTTTGACAGCCGACATTCAAGGAGTGAAGCTCATAGAAAATGGTTCACATTGGCGATTACCAATGCCACCTGTAGGAAATTAAAGGGACTTTTCAGGCAGCCTAGTATACAGCCATTCCATAAAATACCGACATAGTGGGTCTCAGAATTTCTTGAAAATTGGTAGTTTTGTTCCTTAAAACAAAATATTAGACACGTATTTTTTTTTTTTTTTGCATTAGGGCGACCATTTCCATGTTAGGGCGGTTTCTAAAATCATTTTTTTTTAGTTTTCCCGCAAATGACTTTTTTCAAGAAATCAGAACTTTTGAATGACTGAACCGGTTTCAAATGTTAAAACACCAAATGAAAGATAACTAAACATACTCTATAGGAAAAATATGATGAAAAATTGGAATTTTGTATTGTAAAACATTGATTGTATTTGTATTTTGCGATTTTCATGGTGTCTGACTGGAGGGCGCTATACGATTTTATGTCATTTCTTCAAATTTTGAGACTGTTTTACACAATATATCAAAAAATTAGAGGAGAATGTTGTATCTTTTTCGAGATATACATCTTTTTAAAGTTATCAAGTTTTGGGTCCCACTAGTTGGCTTCCCGACGACGTTGATATCGTAGCACGTAACTTTGAGACAACAGACTTAAGGCTGAAGCTGGTAGGATTGGGCTTATGATTAATGCGTTGAAAGCTAAATACATGAAGGCTCACGGGAAGACAATGTTAGCCTCCTACCACGAGTTCAGATCGACGGTGATGAAATCGAGGTAGTAGACGAATTCGTGTATGTGGGCTCATTGGTGACCGCCGATAACGACACCAGCAGAGAAATACAAAGGCGCATTATGGCTGGCAATCGTGCCTACTTTGGACTCCAAAGGACGCCAAGATCGGACAAAGTTCGCCGAACTACAAAGTTGACCATCTACAAGACATTAATTAGACCGGTACTTCTCTACGGCCAAGAAACATGGACATTGCTAGTGGAGGACCAACGCGCCCTTGGTGTCTTTGAACGAAAGGTGCTGCGTACGATCTACGGTGGAGTGCAGATGGAAGACGGAACGTGGAGGAGTCGAATGAACCACGAATTGCATTAGTTGCTGGGAGAACCTCCCATCGTACATATTGCAAAAATCGGTCGACTACGATGGGCTGGGCATGTCGTAAGAATGTCGGACGACAGACGTGTGAAAATGGTTCTCGAAAACGAACCAACGGGTACAAGAAGAAGAGGCGCGCAACGAGCAAGGTGGATCGATCAAGTAGAAGGCGACCTGCGGACCCTCCGCAGACAGCGAGGCTAGCGAAGTACAGCCATGGACCGATTACAATGGAGACAACTTCTGTGTACAGCAGAGGCCACACCGGCCTTACTCTGATTGGTAAGGTAAGGTAAATTTTGGATTGTTTTTTCGCCATACCCAATGTGGTTAAACTATCATGTGTTTCCATTGATTTATGGTGACTGTAACATAGTCATATTATCTACTCTTATTTCAATTTCGGATTCTAGACTACCATGGATTTCTCAAAGACTTCAATGTATTAGGTTTTCCTGTGTACACTTTCAGCACCTTTCTCTACTTGTTTTATGGGTCTTCCCTTTTCCGGCTGCTTAGTCGGCTTTCTTTGGACTGTTTTAGGCTACATAAACTTAGGGTTTAAATTTGACAATGTTTTCTATAATACACCGACTAAATTCGCGACAGTGTTGACGTAGAACTACGTCTTTGTTTTCTATACTGGGGTACAATTGTTAAAAAATCGTATTCCGAACGTCACGAAAAGTGGTCATGTATTGATCGTTAATATATCAGTCGTTTCTCTAAACATTTTCAAAATTCTTGCACCAATCCATCGGAAATATTCCAATAAAAGACTTGGTTGAATTCGGGCCACATACTATTGAAAATCATACAAAAGTTAAACCGTGTCTTAAAAGCCTTGTCTAATCAAAATGGCTTACATTTAGTATCGTAGTCCTACATCATCATTTCGAAGTAGTTTTTTGTAGTTTTTTAAGAACGTTCTGAATTTTCTAACCAATTGTCCAAAATAAGATTTCGCATTTCCTGTCGTCGTAACGTCATTTTGAAGGCCTTAAGTTCAAAGTAAATAATATTTGCGCTGTTGCATAGAAGAAAGTTGTGTGTTAACTCGGAATAATGTTTTGACAAAATTAGAAGAAAAAATGAATACGGACACGCTTTAAACATACGCCTAAGATAAGCAAGGAACGAAGATCGTTTGCTTTTTTAAAACAATACCTACGATGAAAATATCGGATATTGTAAACGGGAAATATCAATCGAAATGAGCATTAACAAATTTTTCATAACTGGAATGGACTCACCAATTTCTACTATTCAATGAAATTTTACTTCATCTCTTTCCCTTTGAGAATCTTGAGCCCAATTCACTATTGTCGCGTCAGTTCAAACATTTTGAAGGAAAAACTCCTTTTTGCTTGCCTCAGTAGAATACAAATCATGTATATTTGTTTAACTTGGTTGTTAAATGACTGGACATTGCGTACTATTGCTACTTCCCGCGCCTGCAGGTATGAAATAGACCCCGCTAAGTTGTCCTTAGCCTCTTGTCAAGTAACTTCTATCACCTCCTCACTTCCTGGTGCCGACTGGGGAACGAGTAACGATAGTAAAGATCGGATAACCAACCCCGGTAGAACCTTGATCGTATACTGACAGGGAAGGAAGGGGGGGCTGTCCGAGCTTGGGGAACATGAAAGTAATTAAGACCGGAATATTCGGCATAGACCCAGGCGACGAAAACGGACTAACGCTCGGAAACTCGTAACACGGAACTGTAAGTCTATCAATTTCTTGGGAAGTACCTGCATTCTTTCCGACTTATTGAGGGTTCGACAGCGCCTTGTAAGACAGTGTAGCGCCTGTTCGCCATGTTAGGGGCGGCTCAAACAGCGTCTCTTCTCTAAGTTAGGCGCGACTGATGTCGTTATCGTGCCAGTGTGCGACTCTAATCAGGTGTTGTACACGATGGTCCTCCGGTGAGACAGGAGGTTGGTGTAGGCTCTACAAGCCAGCCGTAAAAAGAATGAGTACAAGAAACACACGATGTTAATAAGGACCGGAATAATCGACTTAGAAGCCGGCGACGACAACGGACTACCGGTTGGAAACTCGGAACCAGGAACTGTAAGTCTCTCAGTTTCTTGGGAAGTACCCGCATTCTTTACGACTTATTGAGGGTCAGCAAGTTCGACATTGTAGCGCTGCAGGAGTATAGGGATGGTTATACCATCTACCAGAGCTGCGGCAATACACACGAGCTAGGTACAGCTTTTTTTATCGTAATGGGCGAAATGCATATGCGCGTGATTGGGTTGTGGCCAATCGACAACAGAATGTGAAAATTGAGAATCAAAGGCCGTTTCTTCAATGTCAGCATAGACCTTGCCAAGGAAGTGACGACGCCGATAAGGACGCTTTTTACGCGCAGCTGGAACGAGATTACGACACTGCCATGGCGTCGAAATCGTTATCGGAGATCTTATTGGGTCAGGTCGATCAGGAGAAGGAATTCCGACCGGTTATAGGGGAGTTCAGCGCAGACCAGCATACGAACGAAAACGGCCTCAGACTCATTGCATTTGTCGCGTCCAAGAATATGGCAATACGTAGTATCTACTCCCAGAAAAGCTTCCCACATCAGTACACCACAACAGACGGAATCACAAATCGACCACGTTTTAATTGATGGAGGGCACTTTTCGGATATTATCGACATCACCATTACCTGGTTAGGGTCAAAATCCCCCAAAGACTTTTCGTTGTAAACAATATTCGGTACCGACGCCCGCAACGGTACAATCTGGAACGACTGAAGCTCTTGCGACTGAAGTCGCAACTGCTTCCTCGAACAGCCTAGAAGCAGCGTTGCCGGATGAGGGAGAGCTGATCGAAGCCCCTCTTGAGGACTGCTAGAGTAGTGTCAAATCCGCCATTAACAACGCAGCAGGAGGTATTCAAAGAAATCGACGGAACGAACGGTTCGACGAGGTCTGTCGGACGGGTTTAGACGAGAAAATGTAGTGCAGGCGTTGATGCTGCATCAAGGAACCCGGCAAAATATGGAGCGATACAACACCGAAGTGAAGATAGCAAAATCATCTTTTCCGGCATAAGAATTAAGAAACTGCCTGGAGGAGTTGCATTGCGAAGAAAAGGAGACATGTAGCTTAAGAAAAGCGAAAGTTCTACAAGAAACAAGCGAAAGTTCTACAAGAAGCATCCCTTAAAGGCTTTGTGCCGCGAGCTGAAATGGGTCGGGATAAGGTTGGAAGTATCTTGACGGATGAACGTGAGGTGATCCGAAGGTGCAACACTACGATGAACACCTGAATGGCGCAGAGCTGGAGAAATTACTTAATCGAAACGGAGGCCAAGGGAGTTGTGCCAACTGTACCGGGGCGGTTATGCGCAATATACACAAAGGGTGACACCGAGCGATCACTGTTCTCAACGTGGCCACCAAAGTGCTTTCCCAGATCATCTTCAGCCATCTATAACCGCTAGCAAGCAGGTTTGTGGGAAGTTATCAAACCGGTTTTGTTGACGGGCGATCGACAATAGACCAAATCATTAAGTTGCGGCAGATCCTCCAAAAGTTTCGCGATTATCAAGATCCTACGCACTACCTATTCATAGATTTCAAGGCCGCATACGATACTATAGATCGTGAAGAACTCTTGAAGATTATGGACGAGAACGGTTTTCCCAGGAAACTGCCTAGACTGATCAAGGCAACGATGGATGGTGAACAGAGTAGTGTGAAGATATCTGATGCCTTATCGGACTCGTTTGAAACACGCAAAGGACTTCGACAAGGAGATGGTCTTTCCTGCCTTCTGTTCAACGTTGCGCTTGAAGGTGTTATGAAACGTGCGGGCACGATTTTCTATAAATCCAGTCAATTAATTTGCTTCGCTGACGACGTGGACGTTGTCGAAACAGTACAGAACTGAGCAGTACACCAAGCTGAAACCTGAAGCAGAAAAGGTTGGATTAAGGCTGAATTCGTCGAAGACTATGTATCTGCTGACAGAAGTGTGATTATCGACG
Source organism: Aedes koreicus (assembly GCA_024533555.2). Classification (NCBI taxonomy): domain Eukaryota; kingdom Metazoa; phylum Arthropoda; class Insecta; order Diptera; family Culicidae; genus Aedes; species Aedes koreicus. The sequence continues at coordinate 24,083 of JAHHFK020005157.1, forward strand.
GAGATAAGTTCGAGATGGTAGATGAGTTTGTGTACCTCGGATCATTGGTGACGTCGGATAACAACTGCAGCAGAGAAATTCGGAGATGCATAATAGCCGGATGTCGTGCTAACTTTGGACTCTTCTTATAAACTTTAACCCGGAACTACGTGTACAAGACACTGGTAAGCCCGGTAGTTCTCTACGGACACGAAACGTGGACAATGCTCGAAGAGGACCTTCAAGTACTTGGAGTTTTCGAACGACGTGTACTTAGCGCCATCCTTGGCGGTGTATGTTAAAACAGCGAATGGATGAGATGAACGAACCACGAGCTGGCGCAACTTTATGGCGAACCCAGTATCCAGAAAGTCGCTAAATTTGGAAGGATGCATGGGGCGGGGCTAAGCAATATTCCAGAAAAATGGCGTCGAATCCGGCCGGTGCAATACGCAGTGGAGCGCAGCAAGGTGGTTAGACCAAGTGGAGCAAAACCTAGGAAGTGTAGGACGCTCGACTGGAAAACTGGAGACTGCATAGGGCTGCTTCTAAACCGTGTTTCTTGGCGAAACATTGTGGCGCAAATGCGGTCCTAAAGGGACATTGGACCAACAAAACTGCAAAAACAAATATTTACCTAAGCAAGCGCAGTCTTTTTGAAAACTGACCTCGTTCAACGTGTTGAAAATTGATTACGAGACGCCTCTGAATCAAAAATATTTGATCAAGTACATTGGAATCGAATATTCTATTTTCACTAAAAATGGCTCCGTTATACGTAGCTGATGAAAATAAAAAGATTCCCGTGAAGCATCTATAAGGAACCAGCCCGGATTGTAAACTTTTTTGTATTGAAGATTTTGCTATAGAGTAGAATATGTACTCAATTATCATTTAATAACACTCCGAAAGCTGAATTAATTTGACCTGGAAAACTGTTGGAAAGTGGACTCATAAAATGAAAATAATTTACGAACAATTAAATATCAAAATTAAATTGCATGAAAATTTTACTAGACTCCAAATACGTGAAGTTAAAGCTCAGTTTGTTCTGATAAAGTGGAACGGATTCACTCTAGGACGTAAGTAATCAAGTGCAATTAGACCCTTTGTCACCTTCTAACGAAACCGAGCACCGATTGCCTTCATCCAACCGACGGCCGACCCACCCAGTCTAGTGATGGAACCTTTTCCCGGAATATTTGATTGACAACCCAAGCCACACCTTCCATTTCGCAGTCTCTATTTCTAGGACCTTGTCAGTAAACTCCCTCATCATTCTCGTCTACAACTTCTATCCAGGTTTAGCAACCATCCTAAACAGCAGCAGCAGGATTATGACTCACTTTGGTTGGTCTTTTTTTTTCTGCCATAACGTCGCATTCGTCATTCGTCCTTCCACGACGTACACCAATTGCATACCCTGCGGGCGCAATTTGATTCAGAACACTCCCCCGCTGCCGCCGAAAAAAAGAAAACGCAAAATTTGATATTAGCTCCATTGACGGCGGCAGCGGGAATCCGGCGGGCATCCAGAAGGGAGCAGAACCGTCAACGGAAACCTAACGTAGAGACTAGACGTTTTTTTGCGTCTTCTTCGTCGTCGTCGTCATCGCTGCAGACAGAAACAACGCAAGCAGGAAGCGAGACCGGCAGAAAGATCCTTGGGGAGTGAGTTGAGTTAACGGAAAATGGATTTTCATACCTCCCCGAATCTTTCCCGTCCGTAATGGAATATTCATTAAATCTATTAAACAAACTCGCAGCTCTCGCGGTGGGGGGCGCGTTTCGCTGCTGCACTACTGACGACTGCGAAGAAGGATAACGTAGCAGAAGCTCAGTTCAAAACTGGGACAACAAAAGGAAATTTGAAATGGAACGGCGAACGGACGGAACCTTGTCGGGTTCGGTTGTTCCGAGTGAATTATTTATTTCTGCAAGGTGGGGGCAAAGTTTCGTCTTGCTCGTTTCTGGATGGTGGGGGGGGGGGGGGGTATAAAAGTAAGTGGGAGTAATGTTTGCGAACGCTTTTTAAAGCTCCCCAAATTGGATTGAAATCGAGCCGAGGAAATGGTCCTTTTGATGCCTAATGGCTCTGCCGAACCTGGCTGGTGTGTCTTCCGAGGGGGTACAAGCCTGTTGCGAGTGGCTGCGTTTCGTGGGGAAACTCGCACTGTTGCGTGTAGTTTCGTTCTATATGAGGCTTGTAATTCATTCTAATGCGATTTTAAGTACCCAGGCGTACCGATTCAATGCTTACTTCATAAATATTACACAAAATTTCACAGTGTCTGTTCACTCCATAGGCATTATTTTTAATAAGTTTAAGTAATTTCCAAATCAGATCTGTAGCAACCATTTCGTCCAACCTTCACTCAGCCACTCAACAAGGAAATGTTAATTACCTCGACCTCTGGCGTTCCTATGAACATTTGAATTAATTTAGCATCTCAAACAAACCACAAAGAACCTAAATACACAAACGTCGCTGATGACTACCATCCGCCCCAATCGAGAAAGAGACGGAAAGTTTCCAACGTCCCACGATGTAGGTGTAGTAAGGTATGTTCACAAATTGCAGTTTTATGACCACCGTCGCCCTTCTTAGGGTTCCCCATTAGTTTGTTGTTTTCAGTGGTGTCTGTGTGCGTTCATTGGACACGACAAATCGTCATAAAGCGTTATGAATGTGACAAGAAATTGTTGCGTGCTGCACAGTCGATCCGGTAGGTAATATCTACGAACGAGCATTGCGAGCTCTAACATAATAACACATGGGAATGCATTAATGGGCGTCGGCTCGTCGTTGACTCTACAGCATTACAAATCACATGGATGTAGGTACACAAATACAGTTGCTTATGAGTGATATTTTCCAAAGCTTGTGATATGCAAATAGGTCGAAAGAAAGGCACGCACTAACGCGCACTGAGCCATCCAATTATGCTAATTGATAGCGGTAATTAATACATTGCAGTACGCTACTAGGTTCGATGAACTTCAACTTCACCATTCATCTGTTACAATTGAATACTCCGGGCTCATGGGATTTCAGCAGTGATAAATTCAGCCACTGTCAACATCCGACAGGTTAGAGCCAGCAGAAACAATAACCTCCCGCCTAGATGGGAAGACTGCCTGAAAATCCTTTTCTCTATAGTGGGATTTGAAACCACATACACACGTACGAACGCCCAACTTTATGGCTGCTACCAACACATCGAAAGCGGGTAATTAAGATTTATGTCTCCAGCCGGTCGTCCGACGCGTCTGAGGTTGGTCGTTCATTTTTCATACTTCAATGTGCACACATTCGATTGCTTGACGCTCTGGCCGGCACACGCCCTCGCATCTAGTTCCTAGGACTCACACCACTGGACGACAAACGAGCAGCCAAGTAGGGTTAACTGGCATAGTTCAATAAGATGCTTGACGAACGTGTCGTGTTGGACAGAGCACGACAAGGGAAGTTCAGTCTATTAAATTGGAAAATGTGGCTTTTCTCAGTTTCTCTATCTGCCCAATTTGCTGACGGTCACGACACAAATCCATGTCCAATTTTCATGACTCTGATTTGCGCTTTAATCGCCTCACTGTCAACTCACTTATAGGTTGCTTTCACTCGCTTGATTGAGGATCAATTTGAAAACATGCGCGGCTTCGGAGGCAAACGGTGTCACCGCTCTGAATTCCTTCGCCATTTCGTCAGTCGCCGTGCCAAAACCAACCTGCTGCCGCAATGAGCATCGGTGTTTCATCTTTGAATCTCTCTAGGTCACCGGTTGCTAAGACGACACGGCTGAGTAGGAGTAAACACCACCCAACGCAGCTCCAATGGGTGTGCGTGAATGTTATTGCTCGAAACCAACGGCTGCTAGTGATCGTCTCTGTTGCCCAATTTATTAATAGACGTAGTAATCCGCTTAGGTTGTCACTGCTGCGTGTACAATTGCGGGCATATCTTCTGATCCGTTGTGCGTTTCTCGTATTTGCGCTGCATCGAAAAACGACGCGGACAGCTGGGAAGATGAAAGAGTAGTACGATCATCTCCCTATGAATGGTACCGCCGAATGTGGAAATGAGAAACATCTGCCGGGTAGGTTTCGCTGTACCGTTACAAACACGAGCGGCCCAAATGGATGCGACCTTGGTGCAAGATTGCGGCCAGCACAGTTTATGGGGATTCAGCGAACATGGGAGTTTTGTGACGCGATCCAGCTGAACAGATGGTTGGCTTCCATGGGGCTGTGTAAGGGATACATACTCTGAACGACATCCAAAAATACGTACCTGCAACAAAGAGAGAATGATATATGACCTCTGTGACAACTTCAATATGACCGTTCTCAACAATGGAGAAATTACACGCTTGGCTGGTCCATCCTCACTTGGCAGTAGGTTAGACCTCACACTTTGCTCGAATTCATTATCGTTGGACTGCACGTGGAATGTGATCTAGGATCCCCACGGTAGTGATCATTTGCCTATTAAAATTTCGGTTGCCACCGGGCTCACTCCGCCGGAATCCATCAACGTCACGTATGATCTAACTCGTAATATCGATTGGACAAGGTTCAAGACAGCAAAAGATGAAGCCGTAACAACGGTAGAAGGGCTTCCACCACTGGAGAAATATAACTTCCTCTCCAACCTGATTTTGGAAAGCGCGCTTCAAGCTCAAACTCGACCAGTTCCAGGAACGTCATTTCGCAGGAAACCTCCTTCCCCATGGTGGGATCAGCAATGCACCGAGGTTTACCGCAAAAAGTCCGACGCGTTCAAAGTTTTTCGTAGACGTGGAACACCTGAGCACTTCGAAGTATACACGGCTCTCGAACGTGAACTTAAGAGCCTCATCAAGGCCAAGAAGCGCGGTTACTGGTGACAATTCGTGGACGGGCTATCGCGTGAAACGTCGATAAATACCCTTTGGAATACGGAGCGAAGATTGCGTAACAGAACTACGAACAACGAGAGCGAGGAGTACTCGGACCAATGGATCCTCAAGTTCACGTGAAAAGTTTGTCCAGATTCTGTGCCAGCACAAATGTTTCCTCGCGAAACCACGAATTCAAAAGATGAGATCAGCCAACCTTTTTCAATGGTGGAACTCTCTCTCGCACTCCTTTCGTGTGGCAATACGGCTCCAGGGGCTGATAGAATCAAGTTCAACTTGCTTAAGAACCTTCCAGACGTCGCTAAGAGGCGCATGTTGCACTTGTTTAATCAGTTTCTGGTTCTCAACATTGTACCGGATGACTGGAGACGGGTGAGAGTTATTACCATTCGAAAACCTGGTAAACCCGCGTCCGACCACAACTCCTATCGACCCATCGCGATGTTTTCTTGTATTCGAAAGTTGTTGGAGAAAATGATCCTCTTCCGTCTGGACAAATGGGTTGAGACGAACAACCTGCTTTCAGATACTCAATATGGTTTCCGTAGGGGTAAGGGAACGAACGACTGTCTCGCGTTGCTTTCCACAGATATTCAGTTAGCTTTTGCTAAAAAAGAGCAAATGGCTTCTGTTTTCTTGGATATCAAAGGGCCTTTTGATTCAGTAAGGAGTGTATCGAATATAAGCTACCCACATACATTTGCGTTGTACGCATGTATTTGTGATGGTTTTTTATGCTCTGAACACTGCATGCTGTGCGTTTGACTGTCAGCTTTCTTTTGTTTACTTGTTTGTGCGGTTCAAATTCTGCGTTTTCAAAATGTCGCGTATTGAAAAGGAAGTGAAAATTAAGGTTCTGGACACATGGCTAAGTGAGAAGGGTATCACTATGCGAAAATTGGCGAAGCGGTTTGGAATTCATCATGCGAGTGTTCAAACCATCATTAATAAGTTTGGGGAACACTATTCTTTGGATGAGCTACCAGGAAGAGGCAGAAAACCCGGTTCTTCCAACCCGAAACTGGAGCAGAAAGTGGTATCTCTAATCATGAAGAACAAATCAATATCAATACGTGATTTGGCCTAAAACGCAGGAACGAGTGTCGGAATGATCCAGCGTATCAAGAGGCGAAACCACCTGAAGACCTACAAGAAGCAGAAAATCTCGAAACAAAGTGCAGAACAGAAGAAGCGAGCAGCAACAAGGGCCCGGAAATTGTATTCGCGTCTTTTCCAGCGTCCGGATGCATGCGTTTTGATGGACGATGAGACCTATGTAAAGGAGGACTCAAAAACCCTTCCAGGTCCACAATACTTTACTGCCGTCGTTGGAGAGGATGTGAGCGATGCGGACAGGTCGATTCAAGTGGACAAATTCGGTCGAAAGGTACTGGTATGGCAAGCAATATGTACCTGTGGTTTGAAGTCAACAATTTTTTACACTACCGGAACTATAAAGTTTGTGGATAGCTTATTTTCGATACACTCCTTATGATAGCAAAATATCCAAAACAAATTGAGTTTTTTTATAGTGTATCATGCTCCAAATCATATGCGCATTTAATTTTGTGGTGAATATTGGCACGATACGAGCCGAAAATTAATGCGCCTCGGAAATGATGCGAGTTCGCAACAACAAACACAAAATTAAAACAAATATAACTAGAAAATAAGAAGAATGATTAGTAATTTCCATTTAACTTCAACTACCTTTATTGCTTATCTTGACAGATACGCGTATTTCGTCTACAATGTGCAGACTTCTTCAGTGTCGTGTACTAATACTCGACTGAAAGAAAACCTTCGCCACCTGCCGTATTTATCCTATTTTCTAAATACAAACACTTGTACCTACAGCTAACATTTCTTGTACCTAACCTATCCTGAGTCCAAAACAAATATTATGCTTGATATCTACCTCGCCTTTTCTTTATACCTAACCTGATTATTCCGTAGCAGCGGGTGATCCACTGCGTCGGTTTTGATGTCGTTTGGGTATTAAGTTAAAGAGCCATGTGTACCCGTTACCTTGGTCTTTGTTTAGTAGATTTGTGTTTTGTTGTTTGTTGATTTCTAAGCTTTCTGCGACGTCTAATTTCCAGGGTGTAGAGGTAGTTCGTAAGATTGTGATGTCATTCGTCGTTATGTCGTGATTTTCCGTAAAGATGTGTTCTGCAACTGTCGATTTGAAGTTATGTGAAATTCCTTTGTCAGTCTGTTTGACAGCCTTAGTCACCTCCGCTAGATGCTCTTTGAACCTTGTTGCCAAGGTTCTCTTTGTTTGACCTACATACATTTTGCTGCAGTGTTTACACTTAATTTTGTATACCCCTGCTCTGCCCAATACATCTACTGAATCTTTGGTGGAGCCTAACAACGATGCCAATTGACTGTGCCTGCTAGAGAAAACTAAGTCCAAGCCAAATTCCCTAAGTCGAGTTTTCTGCTTTTGCGTAATATCTTTATCGAAAGGGGGGGATACACGTTTTGGGGGGGGGGGGGGTCGGAAGGGGGTGTTTGTTGTTTTTTTTTGAAGAAATTTTTTTTTTTTTTTTTTTTTGTTTGTTTTTGTCTTTCTTTGTAAACACGTAGAGTCTCGAAGTTTCGAAGATATATGCTAATTCTTTGGCTTTTCCGGTCTTATTGAGAGGAAGGGTCAACATCCGGCGGATCATGTGGTGGAAAATGGCCATATTATGCTGGAAAGAGTGGTTTGAAGTGTAAGGGATGACTCTGGGTGTTTGTGGGCTTTCTGAAAATTTCAAACTCTAAAGACGATGATGACAATGATTCTCTCACTACTAGAAGGTCGAGCAATGCAAGTTTCCCATCCTTTTCTATTTCATGAGTGAACTTGATGTCTTTGTGGAGATTGTTGATTGCTTGAAGAATTAAGGGGAGATCCTCTTGTTTAACTACGGCAAAGATGTCGTCGACGTATCTCCACCAACGAGTTTGAAGTAATCCTTTCGTTTTTAGGATGGTTTCTAGTTTTGCCGACGACTAGAACTATCCATCTTATCAGATTCCCATGAAATAGGAACAAGTTGAAAATGTTCAATTTTGCACAGCTTGCTAGCGCCACGTAGCGAGGGAATTCCAAACGAAACGGTCCAACCTTTCGAAAGCACTTGACTTCCGAGCAACTTTGCTGAAGACTGCACCTTTGCAGATACTAACAATCTCGAGATATGCCATCATGAGTGTACCTGTATTATCCCCACTTATCTCAACACACATTCACTCGGGTCCTATTTTGTGTTCTGGCCCTGGGGCCCGCACTTGCATCTTGTTACTTGTTGTGCTATCCATACCACTGTTTAGAAAATCTTCAAAGTGTTTTTTCATTGCAAAAGACTTAGCATGTTATCGCAGTTTTTCTTTAAACGGATTTCGGAATTAGCACGGTTTTTTTTTACACGGATTCCGGAATTAACGCGGTTTTTTTACAAGGGTAGGAAAAAACCGTGCAAAAAAAACCGTGTTAATTCCGGAATCCGTGCAAAAAAAGCCGTGCAAAAAAAACCGTGTAAAAATACCTTAGTGTACTTAAAAACCAGTGGACTGAAAACTCCATTTAAGAATTGTGTTCCTGGAAGCGACTTTTTAAGAGGATTTATGCGACGCCACAAACTATCCCAGCAAAAACCACAAGCGGTAGAAATGGCTCTTAAAAGAAATGTCGACCCGTTCATTATTTCAGATTACTTCAAAATAGTCAACGAAGTTACCACGGGTGTTCCACCTTCACGTATCTACAATGTCTACGAGACAAGTTTCTGTTTGAACCCATGCCGAGTGAAAGTGGTGGGAGAAAAAGGATCCGCGGCCCATCGGGTTACTGCAGGGCCGGGTAGAGAGAATTTTTCCGTCTTACTTGGTGGACGTGCAGTAGGGAACAAGTTGCCCCCACTGATTATTTTCAAAGGGAAAAATGTGGAGATTCTTGGACAACTAACAGTGGTGACGAAATTCCTGGTATGTCCTATGCTGCCACTCAAAATGGATGGATAGAAACGATCACGTTTGAAAACTTTTTCGAGCGTGTGTTTTCGAACGCTATTCCGAAGGAAAGACCTGTGGTTTACGACGGGCACTCATCACATACGTCGCTAAAACTAATTGAAAAAGCCTTGCAAGAACAAGTGGTCATATAAAAACTACCTCCACATACCAGCCATTTGCACACATACATACCAGCCGATGGATTTAGCTGTGTTTAAACCGCTAAAAATTAGTTTCGATAAAGCGGTCATAGCATGACAGCGCAAGAATTATGGGGTGAAATGCCAGAATCGAGGATATTGTAATTGTAGTTTATTTAAACGGCAGCCTGTTAGTTACAAACACTATGGATATTGGAAAGTGGATTCAGTAAACCTGGAATTTATCCGTTTTGCGATCAGGTGATTCCCATCGAGAAATACGACTTCAGAAGCCACAGCATGTCAACGCTGTCAATAAGCTAGTTAATATCGAAAATCAAGATCCATGCCGTACACAATCACAAGAAAATATGCCGTCGGTTCGCAATACTTCTAGTGAGTCATCTTTCCATGGATTTGACGAAAACGACAAGCGGTCGAACCGTGGATCGAGCAAAGCAGATTCTCTGAAGCCAGTGTCGCCTGTGAATACAGATCATGCAGCTAAGTCAAAACCTGATAAGTCTTTCGAAGAAATTTTTCTTGAACATGTAAAGAAACAACCAATCTACTCTAGGCCAGAGAAGGAAGAAAACATGTGCCGGCGTTGAGGCCATAACATCGATGGAGGTTCTTCAACGTTTAAGGAAGAAAGAAGCAGAGGATAAGTTGAAGGCAGATAAGAAAGATAAATCTGCTAAAAAGCGCACGAATTCCCTTAGAACTTAAAATGAAATCTTTGACCTATGTCAATTATGTTCGATTGAATAAAATTAAGTTATTGTTGTTTCCTTACATTGTTGAGTTTTAAGCAATCATTCCGAAAATCATCATTATTTTTTTAGGGCAAAACTCTATTACGATATTTTTTTTCACTTGCCCCACATGTGGGGTACCTAGGTGAAAATTTTGAACACGTTCCCTAAATATTGATCCTATTTTTTGCATACACTTTAAATGTGTGTGTGTGTATATACACAATCCAACGCCCACCGTCCGGCAGTGCTTTTTTAGCGGAAGAAAAATGTTTGCATTTAACGAACTATTGTCGACTCGACAAACATTTTTAGCCCTGGAGTTGGAAGGTGATAGCTCTGTTGAGTTCCAGTGACCCATTTCAGAATGCCTGGTTACTCACGTCCATTCCGAGGTCACTTTCACTTACAATAAGCCCCCGCATAGACACAGTACAAACATCAAATGGATATAGGTACTGTGCATACACTTCCATCATCAAATCTTATTGTTTTGAGGATGGCACGTATTTAGCAGTATCGTTCAAATTTAGTTATAATCAGATAGACCTCACCGGAAATTGTTGCTGATGTATAGTCTTCATTTGGACGGCATTTCTGTAATGCTAAAGGAAGCTTTTATATCTCTACAGAAGTAGCACTCCGTTATTCGGTAAATATTTTCACATCATCTCAAATGCAAAAAAATGAAAATCACAGGTAAAAAAGCACTTCCGAGAAGAAATTCAACTTCACAGCTCAACTTAACTTCACAGCTCTCCATCTGTATTCCACGAGATGAGTGCATCTGAAATTATATGCCAGCTACTCACGCGCGCATGCGCATTAGTTTCGTTCTTTGCTTCTGACCAGCAAATGGCCGTTTTCTACATTGCACTGGTTTTCTTTTTTCTCTCTCCACACTCTGTCAATAATCATAATCCCCCGCTATGAGGCGACACTATATCGACTTCTAAACTGCTTGTAATCATCAATTCACTCGCGACAAAGCGGAAAAATACTCTAATTTAATCATTTATGTCCACGTGGCACAATACTAACAGCATTAACAAACACAACTAAGCTGATATTAACTCTTCCTCCGGGTGCGGGGGCGAAGCAACAAAAAACAAAAGAAACTGGGAAAAACTACCGACCATCACACATTTCGGGAGGGAATCGATTATATTCACTACATCTTACACAAAACACAGGGAGATTTTATGATGATGATGATGATGATGGTCCCGCCTAACCCCTACAAAGGTTTGAGCTAGACGATTTTATCTCTGGAATAATTAATTTGGTAACAATTCAAACCAGTTATGCAAAAAAAACGAACTGATTTCTATCTACAGATATAAATTTCTTCGAAAGTATCAATTTGCTTCACAGCGACATAATCGTGTTAAGCGACGATGTTAACCACAAGAATTTGCACAAGTATTCCCAGCGATCCAGGACATTCTGTTGCAATTCGGGTCACAGAATCCAGTAAAAGGACATTATCAAAGAACAAGCCAGTATCAAATTAACCACTTGCCCGTTACAGAGCCAATGCACAGGTTGCAACACTAATGGAGCCGCCAGCTAAGTTTAGGGCTGGCCAAGAATATCTCACCGGGGATGTCCAAAATGTTTCCAAACTGAAAAAATCCTGGACCGGCATTAGTCAAACTTTTACTTTCAACCACAAAAGAATTGACGAAGAATTCCCCGACATTCAGCCAGACAACTCGCTACTATTTCATAGTACCATCTAAAGCATCAAAGGCCAATTATTTTTTTAACGAATTCAAAAAGAAGTCCATCATATCTGTATACCGCGCGCGAGGCTCAAACAATTGTAGACTACTTTCTTTATTTTTTTTTTAAACTAACAAAATTATACAAATTTCCATCATCATCACTGTGACGAACAAAATAGTGAGTATTGTAGTATTGTAAACGTGAAAAAATAAAATTTAAAAAATAAAATAGCCAACTCATTTTAATCCGTTTGTAAAGAACTTCGTCAGATACATTCTTCATTTTTACAAAAAAAAAGCAACATAAATGTACAAGAAATGGTCCACACAAAATAATCCGTTTTATAATAGTAAAACATCGTCAGGTACAATCTTCATAAATATTTGAAAAAAAAATTACGCTTGCTGCTCAGAATACAGTTTTAACGTGTGAAATACATAGTCTTTTAAATTCTGAAAGTGTTGGTGCACGTTTAATGTGTCTTGTTATTCCTTTAAAGTACTATGAGTTTTGTGAAGCACATGTCAAGAAATTCGGTGTTCTTATTTCATCCGCGTTTCTAGTATTATATCTATGAAAATCACTTCCTCTTTCAATTCGATCACACAAATATCGAGGAAGCAAACCATTAACTACTTTAAAAATGAACACCATAGTTAAATACACTCCCGAACGCGATCAATTGTCTCACCATCAATCGTAACTGAGACATTTACTCATATACTCGATAATTACCATAAATTTAGTTTTACTTATATTCAATTTCAATTGCTTACATTTCAACCATGTGTGTCATCTGCAAACAGATTAATGTCACAAAATCGTAAAACACGTCGCATGTCATTAATATACATAATAAACAAAGCTGTTGAAAGGGTTTATCTGATTTGATTGATGCTGTTTTATCCTTTCTTAAAGACGGCCGAAAAACATTGCCGTTTTACCAAATTGATAATTACTGCGATTATTGCGAGGATAGATAAGTCTT
>JAHHFK020005158.1:0-33936 GCA_024533555.2 Aedes koreicus
AGGCAGCACTCATTAATTATGTCACGCTTTTAGGGGGGGGGGGGAGGGGGGTTCAGAAAACCGTGACATTTTGTGATAAACGAGGGAGGGGGGTAAGCTGAATCGTGACATCACATTTTTTGAAAAAAAAAACAAAAACAAAATGATATTCTTATGCAATATCGCCTACTACTACTATCCCTACTGTTCACGCCCCTTCGTAAACGAACAGCAACAGCAGTAATCATGCAGCACTCACACACCGCTCGCATTAACTATGCCACGCCCTGTTCTGCAACTTTCCATCGTTCTGGAACTTTCCATGTTCTGGAACTTTCCATTGTTTTTGGAACTTTCCATCGTTCTGGAACTTTCCATGTTCTGGACCTTTCCATCGTTCTGGAACTTTCCATGTTCTGGAACTTTCCATTGTTCTGGAACTTTCCATGTTCTGGAACTTCTAGCAGTAGCGGCACAATATAAAAACGGCACCGCAGTGGCGCAGTCATTCAGTCATTATATCAATTCTAAGGTGTTAAGATCAAAAGGAAAAAGCAATAAAGGATAAGTGAATAGAAGCAGTAGTTTTTCTATCAATATCTTCTGGATCCATTATCCGGTGCAACAGCCCAGTGTTATACAGTGTTGAATACAGTCCACCCTACGACTAGAGTGTTTGCTGTCAACGGCCTTGGAACCCAACCCGGCCTTTTCAGGGTAAGAAAGAGTTGAATTTTCCACCCATGAGCCAAGACAGAGCACTCGTTTTACCCGACAGTTGCTAGTTTGAGCGACACCTATTTCTTTCCTACCGTGTTAGGACACGTTTGAGTTCTGTCGCAAGAGAGCTAGCAAGCTACTTCAAGTACCCTACGGATCCGGTGTTTGGCTCCGACACCTACCATACCTAACACGCTAACTTGAAAGTACCCATTAATGAGTCGAAAAGTACGCATTTTGAAGAAAAGTGGCTTAACTCATTATTAGGAGTATATTTTCCTCATTAATTGAGTATTCGTTACCCATTAATGATTAATTGATACTCATAAATGAGTAAGCAATACTCAGAAATGAGGAAAGTATACTCTTAATAATGAGTTAAGCCACTTTTCTTCAAAATGCGTACTCATTTCGACTCATTAATGCGTACTTTCAAGTTAGAGTGAATACTATTCCACCGTTCATGAATGACAGCTGCAGCTCATTCAGTGTGCGTCAGTGAATAAAGTCCAGTGTTTATTGGTGAAAAATTGGTTCGCGCAGTTAGTGTATTTTGGAAAATGAATCGTGGAGAACTTTTTAATACGCTGTACAATGCGTATGTAAAGGCTTACCCGGATAAGAAGAAAAGGGAGTGCCAATTGGATGCTACTAATTTCTGGAATGAACGGAAGGGCAATGACAACACCGCACTTGAAGAGCAAGTCAATAACAAAATAAAAGAGCTTCATGCCTTGCAGCTAAAGAAAAAAGGTAAACTTCTTCAACTATGGGGAAAGTCTATGAGTGCTCCTAAGGAATCAGCGCCGACAGTGAAACCCGCGCAACCCATCAAGGAAATTGAGTATATGGCTCAGCCGTCATCATCAAATAAACGCCCTGCACCAGTACAGGAACAACTTAAAGCTGAGCTAAATAATCTGAACTCTGAGGTAGTGCTTCTGATTGACAAGAAGTCTGCTGGACTATTGACGGATGATGATCAGTCGAGACTCGAAGGGCTAAAAATTAAAAAGATCAAACTTGAAAAGAATCTCAAAATCAAGGAAGACGAGCAAGAGCGGCAGCAGAAGCATCGTGAGAAAATGAAGCAGGCTAAACAACTGTTAATTCGGGACATCCCAGAGGCTGGTAAATATGATATATTAACTAGTTTGTTTGCACAGTAGATATAAATATCAAATTTCAGGAAATTATCTTTCATTCCGAAATTCTCCTGGCCGCCCTCGTGTTGAAGAGCAGCAACCGGAGCTGCTCAAGGCAATATGCGATATCGCACTTCATGGATCTGCGGCCCACGAAAAGCGCAGTGATGAGAGCGTCAGAAGCGTTAAAACTTTAGATGAGTTGACTTCTGCAATACAAGGCAAGGGATTCAATATCAAAAGAACAGCAACATATCTGCGGTTAATCCCAAAACGAGCCAATTCCCATCAAGGTAAATGTCACGTAAATACTGTACCAGTGAATTTGATGCGCGCAAGTAATGCAAAACACAACGATCATCCCGATGGCCGATTCTGTACAGCGACCATAAGATCATTGGAAGAACTGGCATCTGTGCTAGGGCCCAATGAAGTAGGATTTATCAGTCAGGATGATAAGGCGAGAGTGGCGATAGGCCTAACGGCTGCCAATAAGCAGTCTCCCATGCTTATGCATGTGGAGTACAAAATCACGCTTCCCGACCACGATTGGATAGTTGCAAATAAGCATAAACTAATTTCGTCCGTGTACGCTGGAATCGAAATCAAACCGAATGGTCTTCGCAAACCGGAGGCTGTTGGTTTTTCGGGCCCCACTTACATTGCAATTCGGCTAGGCAAACACGCTTCGTCAACGGCGTTTTCTCATGCGTTAGACATCAAGCGGCTTCTAACTCTTGAATCGTTTGATGGTATTTTTAAGTTTGATGGATTGGTCAAACCAGTCCTAATCTTTACCGTCGACGGTGGACCTGATGAAAATCCGAGATATCGCAAGGTAATACAGATAGCAATACACCATTTTAAAGAGTACAACCTTGACACGCTGTTCATTGCAACGAACGCTCCGGGAAGGAGTGCTTTCAATAGAGTGGAGCGACGTATGTCACCCTTGAGTAAGGAGCTTTCTGGATTGATAATACCACACGACCAGTTTGGTAGTCATCTGGATTCCCAATTGCGTACAACTGATTCAGCTTTGGAGAAGCAAAATTTCCAGTACGCTGGTGAAGTTTTGGCAGAAGTCTGGAATGATGTGGTCATCGACGGTCATCCGACGTTGGCTGAATATATCGATCCTGATGCTTCTGAAATAGATCCGAAGTCAATTCGTGACTATGACCAACACTGGTTTGGAACTCATGTGCGAACCAGCCAATATTTACTCCAGATACGGAAATGCACAGATAGGTAAAATTTTGAGATGCATTTGATGGTCAAATAATTGTTATATGTGCATAAATTTATATTTTTACAGGAAATGCTGCTCACCACTGCGAAGTAGCATCGATCACGTTATCTGCAATGGATTTTTGCCTCCACCAATCTCTCTGACGCAAACATCTCGAGGATTGATTGGGTCATCGAAGGACGAACCACAGCATTTCCCATCAATGTTCGTATTGAACTCATTACAAGCTCAACAGATTCTACCTAAATCGATGTCCGGATATGGAACGATTCCATCATAGTTTGCTATTATTTTGTTACCTCTTGAGGATTTTTTGTTACAATTTCTGTTATTTTAACTACATCCGCGATCTAAATTCTAACAACCTCTGTTACAAAAACAGCGTAACTGAATAACAACACTTGATATAATTTTGTTGTTTCCTTCTGGTCGGGTATTCTTGTTCGAACGAATTTCAGTAAAGTTTATTTATTTCATCGCTCCGGGCATTTATTTATATTATCGCTCCTGGCATTCGGCTATATTCGGTATACTATACCGAATGTAAAGCTACTTTATAACATCTAAATGACTTTCTCATGTGATCAATCGGCCATTCAATTTCAAAACATTAAAATTCCCACTATATTCATTTAGTTATATAGGTGTTGGTATGAATAAGCCCTTCGAAAAATACACAACCGCTCACTCTTACTTTTCCATTGAAAACTTTTATATTCTACATTTTACTATGTGATGAATACATAAGGCCATAGTTGGGAATATCAGGTTAAATGCGTACCTTAAATATGGTCTATGATTTTTCTTTGATATTATTATTCATGTTTCTATGTGAATATCAGGTAAATTAGTAAATCCATTATGTTTATAAACGTTAAGGAAATCGAAATATATAAAAATATATTAGGATCTCGCAGAAGAAAGAGAGTGAGTTTTATAAAATATCATTATTCTCAGCAATGGGTAAGTGGAGAAAAGGTTGGTTAATATAAAATGAATTCTTATAAATTATAAAATAAACACCTGAGAAAATAATCACGTATTAAAATATGTTCAGCGCATTAGTTGTATCGATATCATTTGTAGGTTAGTATGATGTAAAAGCACGCGACGTATGTCATCGCCAGAATACAATTAATACTATGTTGAAATTTATTAAGACAGGGAGCGATAAAATGAAAATATATTCAATTGCTATGATGACATGCACTTTGTCAAATTGATTTAAATTTAATAAATATCAATTCTCTACCTCGAGTTGAAGGACTTTCTCCAGCGTCCCAACTAGTTGTTGGCAACGCATTACCTCTTGCTGCTTTCAATTTCACCCGATAACTACTGAGCTCGCTCGGCATCGGTGCATGGTCGTTTCGAAGGATTTCCCCGCTGTTCGCTCTTTATGCGATTCCTCGAATCTGTGCAAGCGTTCTGGATCAAATCGGGTTAGGCATTCTCACTTTCACTATGTTTCTCAAAAGTTTTTCTTCCTAGAGGTAGGACTCTATCCAACGCGAATCGTTAACACAACAGAACAACTGTTTATAACACACTACTAATTGGATTTTGCAGAGAATGTTGGTTCGGAATATCATGTTTGACATCGAAAGGGTGTCCGTGATAGGGAATTTGTGTGGTTTACGGAATGCGACGAAGGGAAAACAAGTTTTGCTAATACCACTGGCTGCCAATCGACAATTTGAAACGAAAATCCCAATCAAACAAACTCTCAAGCTGAGAATATTAAATTGAAAGTAGCAAAAGATGGATTTTTGTATCTGGTAGGGATTTTTCGGTGAAAATAAATCAAAGAACCGGCCTAGATTTTCCCGCTGAAAAAACCTATGGGAACGATTTAACGACTTGGCACTTAAAATTAATCCAATATGACTGCCAATCGACTGAAATGTGGGTACCCCGAACCTTCTCTTATTAAAATGTTTTAACTCTCCCTCTTTTTTTTTCTTAAATTTATAAAAACAGTAAAAATTGAATTGATTTATTTATCCATCGCGGGTTGCGCCAACCAGCTAGGAAATTTTTTTCATCGACGGAGAATTGTCCTGCTCGCCTTCCATGGAGGCTCTCCCGCAAACAGTAGCGTTTTTGCAGTCTTGACGAACCTAGCGGCACTAGATTGTAAATGGCGCACAAAAACCGAACGAAATATTAATTTAATTCTTATATAACAACTTTCGGATTCGGATTGGTTGTCCCTCAAAAGGACTGATTATTTATTGCGGGTTGCGCCAACCAGCTGGGTAAAATTTTCCCGATGGTTCGCCCCTCCATGGAGGCGTTTTTGCAGTTGCGGCGAACGAATCGGCACCATGATCTTAGGCGCACAAACCAAACGAAATAAAAGTTTAATTCTTGTAAAAACAATTCCTTTAATAAAATTGGTTGTCCTCAAAAGGACAGATTATTAATTTATGGATTGCGCCAACCAGCTGAGTAATCAAGCACCGAACTAAATTTAAGATTAGTTCTTGAATAAACAACTCTTTTATTTTAATTTATTGTCCTCAAAAGGACAGATTATTTCCACCTACTGCTGCTCGCCCCCAAGGACGCTTTCCCCCAAACAGCAGCGTTTTCGAAGTCGCGGCGAAACAATCGCCATGGTGAGGTAAGATGGCGGCTTGCACAAACCGACGCGATTGTCCGCCCCCATAATCCGCCATTTTACCTCATCGCGACGATCGCTGCTTCGCTTGGGAGAGCCTTGGTACTTACCACCACCAGCTGCTACGCGACCACCATCTGCTACGCGACTACCAGCTGCCTCTGCGTCCAGCTCCGCTGCCGGACGAATGCAGCAGCTGCGACCAACTGCCTGCGACCAGCTACCTGCGACCAGCTCCGCACAGCTTCAATGCTGCCAAACGAATGAGGCAAATTTTTCCTAAGTGTGTGTTTTATACCGGTCTCAGCTGCATGCGAGACGTACATGGAGAGACGAATGACATGATTGGTTAAAGTCCCTCTCTAATACAAAGAAGAAGAAGATGATACAAGACGTTTGTTGCTTCGATTTGAAAACTGTGATAGGAAATTTGCAAATTTACTCTGCAAAATGACATTATAGGACATCACCTTATATTTGCGTTATTTTCAATAGTTTACTATTGTTTGAGAATATAGTATGACAATTGAATTGGAGCGCGGTAAAATTTCCAACCGATTGAAGAAGAAATCATGTAAATCTATCGTGGATTATTTGAGTTATTCGCGTACAAAACGTACGGTTTTTCGTGACGGTCGCAATATTTTAGATTTTCATTTGACACCCTACTCTTGCCGTAAGACGTAGTCTACGTCAAAAATTGCTCGATGATATAACCACAGCAACGGAATGTCTGAAAATCCGGGTGAGCTCTTTCCATTTTATCTTTTTGTGTCCCAGTCCCAAATTTTGGAAATATTGTTTGACAACATCTGAGGGAGGGGGTGCTACTAAAGGTCGTGCACCTTTAAATCATATGGTTTGTTTTTAGTTCTCATTTGGTTAATTATTTCGGAACACTTTGGAATCGTCTTTACATTCAAAAAACATTTAACTTAAGAGCATGTAGATCAATTAAAGGCTCAGAATTTGTTTTTTGAGCATTTCAGGCTCGAAATAAGACGCGGTTTAACAGTAGTGTGGTGAGGGCGTGCGACTGAAGATCGTGTGCCTTTTAGTCATGTTGTGTATTTTCCGTTCTCATTTGATTGTTGGTTTCGGTGCGCCTTGGAGTCATCATTGAATTTCGAAACCATTTAACTTTAGAGCATGCCGATCAAATAGAGGCTCGATTGGTTTTTTGGCTTTTCAGCATGAACATGTGGATTGCACTTCTGAATTTCAACTGCTATTTTCATAGGGGACTAGCATGCGATCGTGGGCAGTATGGGATTGTATTTGCATAAATTTGTTAAGTGGTGTCGTGATTGGATAGGCCATTTGTTTCGGCAATCATCAGGACGAAATCTTCAGTCACTTATACTGCTGTCCTTGGAGTGTGACTGGAGAAGTGTACGAGTGTATTATTTACTATTTCATTGTAACATCGTGGTGTTTTCATCGTATCATTGTATATTATTCGAAATCATGTTGAATTTTTGGGATATGGAGTCTCAATTGTTATATATTAATTGTTACATGTACGTGTGTTTCCGTTTTGCATATCTAGGTATTCTTATATTTATCATATTTGTTTATGGATGTTATTATTTGGATACATACAGGTTTTCACATACATAAATTCATGTTTTGGTTGAGGGAGCCAGTATCAATTGTAGTCATTTTTTTCTCATTTTTTACATGGACCTTTCAGTATACATTCATAGACTACTAGTTGAGCGGTGTACAGCTAAATCTTATTATTAGTTGCATATCATTGATATTTTCCTTTGGAAAATAATAATAATAATAACGTTAAAATAATAATAATAATAATAATGGAATTTGGTCTGCATTTGGGTTGCAAGCAGTTGATACCAGGTTGTTGTGTGTTATTTATTGTTTTGGTTGTGTATGGATAGATTTTGACGTAGGACTTACGTCTCTCTTTTCTATTCCTGTATAGGGGCGCCGTTCTAAAATTTCTGAAATCGCAAGCGTTACGCGGGTTTGGAGACTTTGAGCGATAATATCTCCTCTCTGGCCCTCAGACATTTTACGATAAGTATTTCATTCGAAAGGTAGAACATCAAAGCTGAATCCCGGTTGATAACTACATTCATTACATTTGTTTAAACTAATTAAAAAGTACTTTAAAGAAAAATGCTTAAATGCACAACGCTATTGGTCGAAAATGACATCATATTTGCGCCTCGCTCTGATTGGTTCATACTGCCACAGTTACCGTGCCAGCGAATTTCAAACATGTGGGGACGACCGACCAATCATCAGTTCTCGCTGTGCATCCGCATGAGACAGACGTGTTCGGCAAGCACGTTGGTAGAAATCGCCGCCCGTGAAAACAAGATGACCCGACCAAGAAGAATCATCCACGTCACTTGCAGCTAGCCATCCGCAACGACGAGGAGCTGAACAAACTTTTCTCCTGTGTGACCATTTCACAGAGTGGTGTGCTGCAGCCCAAGAAGACTGAAGAAAATTTCAATCGCGAACCATGTTATCAACTAAAATCCGTCCTTTTCAGGACGATCAAATCAAGTTGCCAACTAAAGAGTATGTTTGATAGAAATTTCTCTTGAGCTCATCGATATTTTCATTACCACGCACCGGCTCAATATGGCGTTGAAAAAGCCGCGCCATCTTCGTGGTCAAGTGGTTAGCGGTGTCGCACGTCGTTCATTGCCATGAAGTGAGGGTTCGATTCCCGCTCCAGCCTGTGGAGCTTTTTGCAAAACGAAAATGTCCAGTCTAATCGACTGGGTGTTAGCAAATGTAAATTTTTATCGTAGTATTACGTGCTGCCAAACACTCAGGCCGTCCGGCTGCCCAAGAAGACCGAGAAGAAAAATTTCAATCGCGAACCATGTTCGCTCCGTTAACAACTAAAACCCGATCATTTCAGGACGAACAACTAAATTTGCCAACTAAAGAGTATGTTTGATTGAAATTTCTTTTGAAAATTCATCGAATTTTCATTACCACGCACCGGCTCAACTTGAAAAGCCGCGTTGCTTGAAGTTGCTTGAAAAGCCGCGTGTCTCTATATCTCAACTCCCTTTGGATGGGGTTCTGATGCCCTGACAAGGGCTGTTTTTCTGTTGCCTGAGTAGAAAAGATTCGAATTTAACCTCCGAAACGCCTGTCGCTCCAATGAAAACTAATGATTTCATTTCCACGCTGCTGTCTGGCGTGACAACTGAGGCCCGTACCCTTATGTAAAATTTGATTCGCATTACCTTCGTTGATAACCCCCTTCCTGTTATGTAATGGTATATGCCATTATATAAAACAGGCCTGGCATGGCAAACAGTTATCATCATTCGGTCTTGGATCATCGACACGTTCAGACGTGTGTGTATCCCGCTCTCGTGATAAAAAAGCGTTTTTCCGAGTTGTACGCCCGGCTGCTGGAGATCGAATGGACGCCCCCTGATGTGGCTGGCACGTCCGCTAGACGAGGCAAGCGGAAGAAGCCCGTTGTCGACGCTGACGTAAATCATCCTTCCGTAAACAACTAAAATCTGTCCTTTTCAGGACGACCAAATCAATTTGCCAACTAAAGAGTATGTTTATTTGAATTTTCTCTTGAGCTCATCGAAATGTTCATTACCACGCACCGGCTCAACATGGCGTTGCTTAAACTGCCGCGTCCCGGAGAAAATGGCCAAATCAATCGCCCACATCATCTTCGTGGTCAAGTGGTTAGCGGCGTCGCCCGTCGTTCAAGCGGCTGTTGTCATGAAGTTGAGGGTTCGATTCCCGCTCCAGCCAGTGGAACTTTTTTGCAAAACGAAAATGTCCAAACTGGTCTACTTGGTGTTAGGTTAAGTTGTTCGTAATTCGCTCTACACCCAAACTAAGAAAGTAAGACTGTAAGACAATTTCGCTAGATTTTGTTCCATTCTTGCTATTTACCGTAACTTGGATGACAACATTAGTTGTGGGCACAATAGCAACAGCAATTCGCAATGAAAAATTGAACGTGTGCGTAAGGTTGTGCGCAGTAATATTTAGTTGATAAGTAAGAGATGTGTGTCCCGAAGGTCAGATGGCTCACCAAAATATAATATATATAAAACTTATGATATTAGGATACGAACCGTGACCGTCAGTGCGGCGGCTCTTGATGGCAACCATTCGGCCACTTTGACAAACTAAGAGATGGGGAATAGAAACCCTACAGCTAGTTCACTTGGCGAGGAATTCAGGGTGCAGCAATGAAGCAAATGGACATATTTTCCACCAAGCTATGTGCAACCTGTCGCTAACAAACTTGCATGGCATGGCATTGTGTATTTCATAAAACGCTTTGTCGATGATCAGTGAGAAAAAACATAGAACACTTGACAGCGGCAATACAATAGAGGCCAATAGCGTTGCGGCATTTTGTGATATCGACTCATCCATATTGTCTATTGATACGTTGGTGATGATTGAATAAGGATCCTACAGCGATAAATTTGTTTCGAGCTATTTTTGCTTGCCAGTCGCTTGACACACTTGCATGGCTTCATTTGTACCATAAAACGCTTTGTGGATCAAAGTGGGCAAAATTGCCTTTTCTGAATCATGCGGATTTCTCAAGATATGATTGCAAAACTGCAATTGCATTTTTTGCCACCTTCTCAGCTTTTGGGTGTATGTTCAATCTTCAGTCTGTACAATCTCGAGTTAGAAACGGTGTAAATGCCTATTTTTATCGTAGTATCACGTGCCGCCAAACACTCAGGCTGTCCTGCACCCCAAGAAAACAGATAAGAACATTTCAATCGCGAACCATGTTCCCTCCGTAAACACAGGATCCATTTCACACTTACAAGCACGTTGGACATTTTAGCGCCAAAATTTGATTAGGGCGAATCTGCTTTTGTAAACATTGTCTACTTTGTCTGCTCATTTATCGGAAGTTGAATACAATTCCTTCAAATTGAATATATCAACGGATAGGCAACAGAGCGGATAAAGCTGATCTTCCTTAAAGAGTGCTTAATTTGTATTTGTGACCTTTTATTCAAGAGCAAATTACTACGAAAGCCATTGTTTAGAAAACCAAATTCGCCTTAATCAAATGTTGGCGCTGATTTAAAAAACAAAATATCATTAACAGTAAATTCAAGCCGAACTGCAGTTTCTATAAATTTTCGTGGAGAACCAATAGCAGAAGAAGAACCGGAGCCTCACACACCAATAGCATAGGGTTTCGTGGTTCTATAGACTGAATAGAATATAGTAGAAATTTATTAATTCGATGACATCAATTTCTTCACATCAACTCGAGATTGCTGCAGACTGAAGACTGAACATACACCCAAAAGCTGAGAAGGTGGCAAAAAATGCATTTGCAGTTTTTGCAATCATATCTTGAGAAATCCGCATGATTCAGAAAGGCAATTTTGTACATTTTGATCTACAAAGCGTTTTATGGTACAAATGAAGCCATGCAAGTGTGTGCAAGCGGCTGGCAGGCAAAAATAGCTCGAAACAAATTTATCGCTGAAGGATCCTTATTCAATCATCACCAACATATCAATATACAATATGGATGAGTCGATATCACAAAATGCCGCAACGCTATTGGCCACTGTTGTATTGCCGCCGTCAAGTGTTCTATTTTTGTTCTCACTGATCATCCAGGATGCGTTTTATGAAATAAACAATGCCATTCAAGTATGTTAGCGACAGGTTGCACACAGCTTGGTGGAAAATATGTCCATTTGCTTCATTGCTGTACCCTGAATTCCTCGCCAAGTGAACTAACTGTAGGGTTTCTATTCCAATGCTCTTAGTGTGTCAAAGTGGCTGAATGGTTGCCATCAAGAGCCGCCGCGCTGACGGCCACGGTTCGAATCTCGATCTCGATATATTGCACATTTTATTTTTGTGAGCCATCTGACTTTCGGACTCTCATCTCTTACTCATCAACTAAATATCACTGCGCACAACCTCACGCACACGTTCAATTTTTCATTGCGAATTGCTGTTGCTTTTTTGCCCACAACTAATGTTAGATTTTTCATCCAAGTTACGATCAACAGCGAGAAATGGAACAAAATCATGCGAAATTGTATTACAATCTTGCTTTCTTATTTTGGGTGTAGAGCGAATTACGAACAACTTAACCTAACACCAAGTAGACCAGTTTGGACATTTTCGTTTTGCAAAAAGTTCCACTGGCTGGAGCGGGAATCGAACCCTCAACTTCATGGCAACCGCTTGAACGACGGGCGACGCCGCTAACCACTTGACCACGAAGATGATGTGGGCGATTGATTTGGCCATTTTCTCCGGGACGCGGCAGTTTAAGCAACGCCATGTTGAGCCGGTGCGTGGTAATGAACATTTCGATGAGCTCAAGAGAAATTTCAATCAAACATACTCTTTAGTTGGCAAATTGATTTGGTCGTCCTGAAAAGGACAGATTTTAGTTGTTTACGGAGGGATGATTTACGTCAGCGTCGACGTCGGGCTTCTTCCGCTTGCCTCGTCTAGCGGACGTGCCAGCCACATCAGGCGGCGTCTACTCGATCTCCAGCAGCAGGGCGAAAAACTCGGAAAAGCGCTTTTTTATCACGAGAGCGGGATACAAACGTCTGAACGTGTCGATGATCCAATAACGAATGATAACTGTTCGCCATGCCGGGCCTGTTTTATATAATGGCATATACCATTACATGACAGGAAGGGGGTTCTCAACGAAGGCAATGCGAATCAAATTTTACAAAAGGGGACGGGCCTCAGTTGTTACGCCAGACAGCAGCGTGGAAATGAAATCATTAGTTTTCATTAGAGCGACAGGGGTTTCGGAGGTTAAATTCGCATCTTTTCAACTCAGGCAACAGAAAAACGGCCCTTGTCAGGGCCTCAGAACCCCATCCAAAGAGAGTTGAGATATAGACACACTTGCTTCTGAAACTGCAAAACAATAGAGTTTGTAAATATTGGCCAGAAAAATTATAACTCACATTTTAAAACTACCTGCAACTAACCTAATCTATTATCTGCAACTAATCCACTATGTACCTATGTACAACAAGAACTACAATGAAGCTAACCTACCCCCTACACTGAATATGTGAAACACATAATTGGTCTGCCGTGTTGCAGTTCGGCTCAAATTAACTGTTAATATTTCGTTTATTGAATGTCCAACGTGCTTGCTAGTTTTAACATGGCAAATAGAGATTTATATATGGATACTAATAAAAAATGTTGCTCATTTTCTCCAGAACGCGGCTTTTCAAGCAACGCCATGTTGAGCCGGTGCGTGGTAATGAAAATTCGATGAGCTCAAGAGAAATTTCAATCAAACATACTCTTTAGTTGGCAACTTGATTTGATCGTCCTGAAAAGGACGGATTTTAGTTGTTAACGGAGGGAACATGGTTCGTGATTGAAATTTTCTTCTCGGTCTTCTTGGGCTGCAGGACGGCCTGAGTGTTTGGCAGCACGTAATACTACGATAAAAATTAACATTTACACCGTCTTCATCTCGAATTTGTACAGACTGAACATTGAACATAGAACGAATTACAACGAATAACTTAACTTAACACCAAGTGGCCGGAGCGGGAATCGAACCCTCACTTCATGGCAATCGCTTGAACGACGGGTGACGCCGCTAACCACTTGACCACGAAGATGATGTGGGCGATTGATTTGGCCATTTTCTCCGGGACGCGGCTTTTTCAACGCCATATTGAGCCGGTGCGTGGTAATGAAAATTTCGATGAGCTCAAGAGAAATTTCTATCAAACATACTCTTTAGTTGGCAACTTGATTTGATCGTCCTGAAAAGGACGGATTTTAGTTGATAACATGGTTCGCGATTGAAATTTTCTTCAGTCTTCTTGGGCTGCAGGACACCACTCTGTGAAATGGACACACCGGAGAAAAGTTTGTTCAGCTCCTCGTCGTTGCGGATGGCGGATGGCTAGCTGCAGGTGACGTGGATGATTCTTCTTGGTCTGGTCTTCTTGTGTTCACGGGCGGTGTTTTCTAGCAATGTGCTCGGCAAACATGTCAGTCGCATACGGATGCACAGCGAGAACTGATGATTGGTCGGTCGTCCCCACATGTTTGATAATCGCTGGCACGGTAACTGTGGCAGTATGAACCAATCAGAGCGAGGCGCAAACATGATGTCATTTTCGACCAATAGCTTTGTGCGTTTAGACATTTTTCTTTTAAGTACATTTTTTATTTATTTTTTTTTTTTTTAATTAGTTTAAACAAACGTTATGAATTAAGTTTGCAACAGGGATTCAGCTTTGATGTTCTACCTTGCGAATGAAATACTTATCGTAAAATTGCTGTGGGCCAGAGAGAGATATTATTATTATTATTATTTTATTTTCGTCAACAGATAATAACACCCAATGACCCTGTTAAATTAATTCGAAAATTAACAAAATAACAAAGACATAAACGGAAAAGATAAGATAAAAAAAAAAGGGGGAGAGGGGGGGGGGTTGGAAGGGGAGAGGAGGAGCATTTGACGTGACCAGATTTTTTCGCCTCAGAAAAACCACCGACGTCGACTGGGATTGAACCCAGACCCACTGGGGTGCCAAGTAGCAGTCACGCTTACCACTACACCACCGACGCCGGCAGAATCTTTTGTTGCAACCATCACAATAAACACTACACTTAACAATCAAAATAAATGCACTTCGAGTTTGCAAAATAACAGAACGACCCCAGCGCGACGATACAAATCGATAGACGAAACGATTAACAAATAAACGCAAGGAATATTTAGAAAAAAGGTAAACAAAATGACGATGAAAAAACCGTGTTCCGTATCGACAGATAGAGTATATCCCATTAATTTCTGCCAAATCTAGCGTTCCCTGCATGCGCATTAGAAACGCAGAAAATTGCATGTTTTTTTAAACTGTGTGGGCATCAGAAGAAATTGAGAGAAATTTGTTGGTACTATGGCGCATTTGTTCGTTCGCTGAACAGGAATCGCTGGTAAGATGGCAGATCGGCTGCGGCTTCAACTGCAGCCAGACCATATTCCTGATGAACTTCTGCGAAGATGCGTGTTCAATGGTCTGGTGCCGTTGGCAAGCCTTCAGATGCTAGTAGCATTTTGATGCTTGTTGGTGTCATCCTTTCTATGTAAACCGTGCAGGAAGGTCCTTCATATAAGCTAGGTACTGACGGACGACTTTCATAATTTTTGGTTCGCGTATCCTGGCCTTCAAAAAACGCTCGGCACCATCAGCTGATTGTTGCGTCATGCATACGATGGGTGGGCGCATTGAATTCGCTTCCGAAAGTGTTGACGGAGCGATATTTACCGTACCGAAGGGTGTTAATCGTTACAGTGTTTTCAAAATATGGACACGTGGAACGCATCGTGCGGGAATAGTTTCCGGCGGAGCTGGGCATTCGCGTACATGGCCGTGAAGCAGGAAATCCTGTCATCGCTGCACTTCGCCAACCGGAAGGGAAACATGTACTACGAGGGCAACAAGGACAAATGCTTCATCTGCAAAGAAGTGCGTCGGCTAGAAAAGGAACAGAGCGGTAAATTGAAGAAAACGTACGGAGCTGCAGTAACCGGAGGCACAGCCAACGTAGGTTCAGCAGCTGAAGGTGAGGGCGAATTGGAAACGCTAGAGGTGCTGGAAGATAAAATGGAGAAATCTGTCATGATGCCGGTGGATACCGAAGTCAGTAACGCTGAACCGTTACAGTTACTGTTACAGTTCGCCGCATTCATGTCAACGGGGATCAGTAAACAAAAAGAGACGGCTAGAATAGCAAAATAACAAGAAGAAGGTGTCGTCAAATCACCCCCAGGCAAGAAGAAGAACCCTAGTTTGTTTAAGAAATAGTTTATTTTTGTGTGTAACCCACAAACATTGCCTATGGTTCGGTAAAGCTAACGCGATTGAGCCGTACAAATAAACGAACTGGTTAGAAAAAAAATAGAGGTAACACTGATGAAAATTCCATCGACCATAAGCTTTTAACGGTTCTTTTGCAAATTATTATTTACGATACGACAACAAGAGGCGCGCCAATCACTTTCCTTAGTGTTTGGCTTGTGACACTACCGCCTTTTGCTGGCCACGTTC
Source organism: Aedes koreicus (assembly GCA_024533555.2). Taxonomy (NCBI): domain Eukaryota; kingdom Metazoa; phylum Arthropoda; class Insecta; order Diptera; family Culicidae; genus Aedes; species Aedes koreicus. Next base: position 15,808 of record JAHHFK020005158.1, read on the forward strand.
CACGAAGCTGTATTTCGTGAAACGTTCCCACCATGTAATGGTAGTGTAAGTAGGACTATGAAATTTAAAAATTAATACTCTGGGTGTTATGTCTGTTTGTCTGTATATAAACATACTATCCAGATACAAATGAGTTTCATAATGTTTCTTATGAAAATCACAAATCAGTAGTTATTGATATCATATGATCATTATTTCAGAAATCAAATAATAATGGTTATTTATATTATATGAAAAGTATGAGGAAGTTCATAACAAAATGTTTATGAAGTTCATAAGATTAGTTGTTGAATTTACTGTATACTAAGGGCTGAAATATGTATGACAATGTGAACTGAATGACTGTCAGCTGAATGAATTTAATTAATCCCACAAAATTAAATTAATAACAAATGAAATTCAATAAGTTGATTAAATTTCAGAAATAAGTCAGTATGTACATAAGCTTTCCAGATTTGAATAAAAAGATACCAGAAACATAATTTGTCACATTTGTTTTTAAAAGTATATAGAAGAAAATCTTCATACTGTTTTTTCAACAATTTTGTCCTGGTTACTTGGAAAAATCATTTGTTTTTTTTTTCTGAAATAACTCTCCGCGATGTTCATATTAGCGTTGCTTATTGTTTCACTACTTTTGACTGCTTGGTAAGGTAACACATAATTTTTGTATTCTTATTTTTGCTCGTTGTATTAAGTGTATCTTTGTGTTTTAAAAATCTTTTAATTTCTAGAAGTTAAATAAATGTGTGCTCAGATTCTGTTGAAAATTGACCCATTTTTTTATGCGATCATTTGAACTCAAGTGTGTAAATCACGGCATCGTTAGAGTACACCAAGTTTTAGTTAAAGTGAAGAATAAAATGCATTTACCAACTAGCAAGCCAGATTTTAACAGCTGTATATGAAGGTGAAAAAATGAAAAACTTGAATAAAATCAAATTCAAATAATTCTTGCTTGACCAAAAACGTGAGTACTGATTGCGGTGTCTTCATAAACTGTTTGCACATGTTTCAACTATGTTTTTCACAATGATGGCGTTTATGTCAATCATAAATTGATGCTATGAAAATCATTGCGTATGATCTGGTAACAGTGAGCATGTGTTGTAATCCGCAAAATTGAGTAGTAGTTAATGAGATTCCTAAGTATATTTTCCCCAGTGTATAACACAATATGCTTTATGTACAAAACGGGAAAACCTGATTATCACCAATTCCATCTACCACAGCCAGCGAGTTATATAGTTTTCCAAAAGAAAGTGCAACAACTTCTATCAGCAAATTCGCACAACTAACGCGAGAAATTTTCGCGCAACGTAAAATAGGCCTGACAATGCCATCTACATACTAAAAATGAGTCACAAATGCCATCTACGTACTAAAAATCAGTCATATAGAAACAAGGATAAGGAATTAAGGCCCAAACGCAATGTGGACGGAAACGGAACGGAAACGGCAAGCTTGACAGTTGTCGTAAATGACGTCGATATGTCCAATTGGAATCAACTTGGATCTAATCAATTTTCTATCCGACAAGCAGGTTTAGTCAGATTGGGCTCTTCCGCTGCCGTTGCCGTTCCGCTTCCGTTATCACTGCGTTCGAGCCTTTACTCTCTAAATTTCCACCCGCAAACAACGGTACCTCTCTGTAATGCAAAATGAGTAAATTCATGGGAGAAACCGACGAAGGGGAGATTTTTGCTGCCTTTTGTTTGGCGCACACGAGGAATAAGAAACGCCGTAGTAAAAATAGTTTCTCAACTCAGCTAATGCCAACCAATGCCATCTCACGAAATCCTATTCTCGTGACAGTCGTCTCGGAAAGTTAACATCCTTTTCGGCTTACTACGTTTAGAGCATGATGCTTTCAGCAAAGCTGACGCAGCATTGACTGTTCCAATACAGCATTGACTGTTCCAATCTTTCCTGCATGCGTGCCCTGTTGCCATTACATTTCGGGTATGGTACCAAACGTACGGTAGCAAGCGTTAGTTCGGTTCACACAGAGAGGGTCGATGCAGTTTAAACTAGCTGTAGCAAGAAGACTGTACTATTTGGAAGCCTGATCAGTACACCAAGCTGAAACGTGAAGCGGAAAAGGTGGGATTGAAGGTGAATGCGTCGTAGACTAAGTATCTGCAAGGCTGGAGGAACCGAGCTTGATAGAGCTCGCATAGGCAGAACTGTGACAACGACGGAGATGAGTTCGAGGTGGTGGATGAATTTGTGTACCTCGGATCATTGGTTGCGTCGGATTATTAGCTATGGCGAACACAGTATCCAGAAAGTCGCTAAAGCTGGAAGGGTACAATTGGCGGAACATGTTGTAAGAATGTCGGACAACATCCCCGCAAAAATGGTGTTTGCCCCGAATTCGATCGGTACAAGACGCAGAGGAGCGCAGCGAGCGAAGCCGTTAAACCAAGTGGAGCAAGACCTTGGAAGTGTGGGACATTCGAGGAACTTAAGACAGGTAGCCCTCAACCGATTTTTATGGAGAAATATCGTGACGCAGGTGCGGTCCTTATAGGACATTGGACCAGCATAAGTAAGTATAAGTAAGTATAAGTAGTTATTCGTACAGTTTTAGTCATGTCGTCGATACAAGAAATTGTCTGTGGAAAAAATGTGTGCACTTACAATCAAAATCCAGAGTCCCACCGATGGATCGCTTAAAAGCTTGAAATTGAAAATACAACTGTGACTCGTGTGGTAATAACCTTCAATAAGCGTCTGAATGCCCAAAGGAAGGAAGTGAGTGGCCGTAAAAGTGGTCCAAAGGACAGTAAAGTGGCGGAACCGTCCAAACATGTCGGTTTTGTGCAGAAAAAAACCCAAACCGGAATGAAAAGCAAAACATCACTTCGAAATCCCGCGCACGGAAACATTACACGAAGTTGCTCATCAAATCGTGTTGCATCGTGATGGATTACGAAACTTACGCCATGGCGGACTTCCGTCAACTTCCTGGGCAAGAATATTTCGTTGCTAAGTCTAAGTTCGATGGAACCATTTCGAAAAAAAATACCGAAAATTGCAAAGAAGTGCCTGATCTGGCAGGCGATTTGCGGATGTAGTGAAATAAGCGCTCCTTTCATTACTTCTGGAACAATCAATGGTGCTATTTACACGGAAGAGTGGCTTAAGAAGCGTCTCTTGCCACCCATAAGAAAGCCCAAAGGGTCAACTCTGCATTGGCCTGATCTAGCATTCTGCTACTACGCTCGAAACGTGTTGAAGTGGTACCGAGCCAACGGAGTCAATTTTGTGCCATAAGATATGAACACATTAAGTTCGCCCGAACTTCGCCCAGTTGAACAAATTCTGGGCAATTATGAAGACGGAACTTCGATAACATCCCAGCACCATTAAAACAGAGCTGGAGTTGAAGAAAATTTGGGTAAAAACAACAAAAACATTGGGAAAATCGGCTGTACAAAATTTGATGGGTGGAGTGAAAGGGAAGTTGCGGGCATTCGGGATGGGAGATGGAAATGAATAGAACAAATATTGTAAATCATAACTCATTAGAACTTTTTCATTACCTGAAAATTTCAAGAAAATCCGATAATTGGTTTAATTTAGATGAGTAAATATGAGTGTCCCATTTTTATCGATACACCCTTTAGCTGCGCCTCTACCAAATGTGCTAAGGAGTGTCCTTTGATAAAACTTAAGCAATACAAATGACTGATTTATCGCTGTTTTGCTTATTACCGCATTTTAATTATCTCTTACTTTCTAATCTTTCTTTATATGTTGAGGCAAATATCAAGATCAAGTTCAACCGTTTAGCGCCATAACATCGAATTAAGGATCCACATGTAAAATAGGAGCTCTATGAAAAGAGTTTGTAGAGCCCCATGCAGCTCTCCCTTCGAGGCAATGCTATCTGATAGATCGATCTATTTGGAATATGGTGAAGTAAAACTGGTGTTTATCTGTTCCTAGGTTTGCGAAACAACTGAAGGACGATTTCGATATTCGCCTATCATCGCAACCAATTCTTAATCAGATTTTCAACCGGGTTTTAAGAGTAGAGTTACATTTAAGAAGCCATGGTTGCCCGTGAAGAATATTTAGAAGATTGAATTAACAAATAGAAAATATATCGTGTAGATTTTTTCTTGAACATAAATATTATTTACCTAAACAGCGATAGAAATTGACTACCTTAAACTATGCTATCTTACAAGCTATATCACCAAGTAGTAGGGACTGTTTGATTGTATGCATGTTGCTTCAATCCGATGATGACAAACCTCTTTGTGTATTCCTATAGGATTGAAAAAGTGCTGAAAGTGAAGCCTATTAGACATAATTTATGTCCGCCAATTGTTATAAACGAAAAATTCTAAAGTTAAGCTTGGACCAATTTTAGCAAATTGTAATTCTTTCCTCTTGGCAATTTGCGACATTCCCATGAAATCGTTCGATTTCTGTTCTTGAATTTTCTTGACATCAGCTTTAATGGCAGCCAGACTGCGGAAAGCCCAAAGGGGTTTTCCCGTTTTAAACGATATCACCGCATGCATTCATGCCACCATACTTTATCCATTTCCAGAATTCCGCTCACGGATGTGAGAATGAGAGTGCATCGCAGATTACCACGGTTGACCGAAAATATGAATGTTAAATCAATAAACACGCTGATTGGATTTTACCGTGAAATGTGTCTGCCTGTCTGCGGTTTACCACCAGTTCGTGCATAAATATGTCACTGACAACATTTACCCAGAGTTTCCGCTAAAACCAAATTCAATTTATCCAAACCAGGACCAACGCAGAACATTGAACTGAAATAACCAGGCACGTTGATTAAATTGTTGCCTCCTTATTATTGTTGGTTATGAAAATGCTGTATTTTTTAAGACTGAAATAACAGTCATTCAATACTGGAAGATGTTTCGTTGCACGTTTTACGGAAAAGTTAGTTTTGTGTACGTCGAAAAATAACAGAACTGTCATTGAAAGTGTTGCTCTTAACAGTATTTTTTCGACATGCTTCCAGCTCATTCGCTAGAAGAAACTTAAAACTTACTGCACGAACACTCACCAGATCCGTGAAAAGACCAAGCGAAACGAACTGCATCCAACTCGAGTAGAAATTTGCTCAACTTACATAACAACAATTCAAAAGAACGTTGCGGAGTGTAGGATACGGTGCAAAAGCACATACACATAAACACATGGACGTGTGGCTTATCTAAGAACCAACCTGGCACTCATCTAAAGACATGATCCAATTAATTTTGCACTGCTCTAACTTTACACTGTGCAGAGGAAAACTTTGCTGATTCAGTTAGCTGCACTAAAATGCTTCATGTTCAAACTGCTATAGAGGTTTTCATTCACGATCTCACTTGCGCCATAGATGGCACTTGTATAAGTTATGTCAGAACAGTTGACTGGATGCAGTTGGATAATTAGGATGCACTGTTATCTATTCTAGCATCGTATGGCGTTATGACAACGGAGCTCACAGTTATACTACTGCGATAACTCTTGGTGTGTCGTTCTGATAACCACCTGATAGCCACATGTTGTGAAAAGACGATATAAATGACAACATCGACAAGGGCAGAGCATCAAGTAAAGTGGTAGAATGGTTGAATTATATCGATTCCGAAGATCTTACATTTGAACGTTTCTATGTCGTTCTCAAGCTACTTTGACCGTTGCATGTTCAAAGGTTATCCTCGTTTGAATTGCAACATACACAAATAGCTAACTTTTTTGCCTATAGGGTAAAATGTTTGAATCTTCGGGTAGTTTTAGTTCTGTTTGTATAGTTTAATCCTGTATGCTTCAATGAAAATTGTGTAAGGGTTTTTGAAATGGAGTCGGAAGAACAAAGGATTCGCGACTAAATTTTGCACGCGCATTTCGAAAATCACAATCCTTCACATCGTGCAAAAAAGTTGAACTCTGACGTGTCATCAAACGTCACTGAGAAAGTCTGGCCACCAATCGAAAAAAGAAGTGAACAACAAGTGACAGGAGGGTAGTTGAGGCTTTCAGGCGTAAACCAAAGCTTCTATCCGGGATTGTTCCGACACCCCTAGCCTAGTGTAGAACGGATCTTGTCACAACTTGTCAAAAGCATGAAAAACACCTCAACCTTCCTTGAATCGACTGACATATTTGCGCTGGAAACGAATTCTCTGAATCCAATGAAATCTAAACCATGAGCATAATCCTTAAACTTATAACCTACAATTATATAATGAATATGTATTTGCAGAAAATTTTAACTTGCTTAATAAAGTTACAATTTCGGAAACCGTCTCGTTTGTTGGCACTGCAACAGGGATTTATCCGAGACAGGCAAAAAAGCTAACCTTGACCAGACATTTTGTGCAAAAGATCAATTTTCGAGCTGGACTACATACGTTCAAAGTCCAAAAGGCATCAAAATCCTAACGACTAGCAAAATGTTTCAGCCAAATCACTGGCACGCGAGCTTTCTACGCAAGAAAATTCTACGCTGACGAAAAACCATGTTCTGTAATTGATGATGAAACGTACATAAAGACGGACATTCGGCAGATTCCAGATCTTCCCTTCTACACTGCAACAGACATGCTCGATGCCCCAGAGCACCAACGGAATAAAAAAAACTAAAGGGTGAGTTATGTCAGTGAAATAACTGCAAAATTGACGTACTTGTTGATGGGAAGAAATGGATGTTATCGAATTAATAAATTCCTAATATATTTTATTCAGTCTAAATTACCATGACCCCATGCTATTAGTGAGTATGGCTTTACTATTTGTTCTCCACAATCCATAGAAAACTAAACTAAGCAAGGCTGACTAAGCATTCTCCACTGGCTGGGTAAACCGACTGCATTACCAATAGCTGCTATTTGCTTGCTACCACCAGCAACTAACCTAATTTACTATCTGCAACTAATCCACTATGAACAACTAGGAATTAATACGAACCTAACCTACCCTTTACACTAGATATGTGTACTCATGGTTGCCGTGTTGCCGTTTGGCTCGAATGAACTGTTAATAATATTTCGTTTGTTGAATGTCCTAATATTTACTAAGCAACAACTTTGGCCATTTTCTCCGGGACGCGACTTTTAAAGCAACGCCATGTTGAGCCGGTGCGTGGTAATGGAAATTTCGATGAGCTCAAGAGAAATTTCAATCAAACAAACTCTTACGCTGGGCAAATTGATTTTGGTGGTCCTAAAAAGGACGGATTTTAGTTGCTGATGGAGGGAACATGGTTCGCGATAGAAATTTTCTTCTCGGTCTTTTTAAGCAGCAGAACGGCCTGAATGTTTGGCAGGACACCACCCTGTGAAATGGTCACACCGGAGAAAATTTTGTTCAGCTCCTTCAGCTCCAGTCATTGCGGATGGTCACGGGTGGCGTTTCCTACCGAAGTGCTCTGCTAGTGAATACTATCGACTGGGAGCTGCAATCCGACGCGGTTTGAGTGGGACTTAGCCTTTCCCTTTAACTGTCCTTTCCCGAATCCGAATTGAGAATGATTGTTGGTAGTCCATCGCCAACCTGTCGTGTGTTATACACAATCCCAGTGATTTTTGTAGTGTTGAATTATCAATTAGAACAGTGATATAATTGATTTGTTGATACTCTACACATTCATTAGAAATCCCTTTATTTCCTACATAGTCTAAGGCAGTCCGTTTTTCGTTCTCTAATGTATGCAATTTGGCACATATGCCGTGAACGTCAACATTGTTGGATTGCTGTTGAATAAACAAGATAAAAAAGTCAAATCCATTGGACCATGTCCAATCTCGATGGGGAATCATTCTTCTCGTGCCGTTGTTGCTTGTTCTCAGTTCGTTTCATTCAGATTATCCCATAGAATCCAAATGAAATTTTGATTACAATAGACCACAGAACAGACTTTCAGAGTAAAAACAAACAGACTCAGAGCAGAACAGAAAAAAAAAACAGAACGTAACGAACTAAAAGTCAATAAATTCCTGCACTTGCTCACAATGGTAAACTGTGTTTTTGCTATGAATACCTAGGTGAGTATAGAAGAATGAGACCGCTTCGTGAGGATTTTCACGAATCGGATTTGATTTGTGCACGGTAGCATAAATAATAACGTTTTCCCCTTGGTACTCTACTGATGATAGTTTGGTCCGTGGGTTGTACAACAATGCATCATAGAGACTATTTTTTGTGTGTCCATATTTCTCGGTTTGCTCATTGCCTGCCAGCGCCTGTCGACGCCATAATTTCTAAACCCATAATCCTCAGATTTCGGGTACGGGTAGCTCGTAGGTGCCGACGGAAGATAGCAAAATTGATCACTCTGCGGTACAAGCATCCGTAAAAACTCCCACCGTTGGGATAATATATTGGTTCCGGAAAGGATGTGGGAGGAGACTAGTGGTGTGCGGCTACGACAAACTGGGGCCATTGTGGTCTCTGATCCGGCGCGAGCCTGAAGTTTTCACATATTCCACGGCTAGGATGAGTTGGTTGGATGGTGGCAGGGTCAGCGAATCTGTTTGCCATGTATTGTTCTGTAATTTGGTCGCCACACATGGGGCAGAATAGCCAATCTCGATGGGGAATCATTCTTCTCAGGATAGCCCCAAGCACGGAAAAAAATAATAAATCTTTGAGAATAAGAGATAGAGACATGAAGTCTAAGAAAAAAGATGATCCATTCAGAAACTGCAAAATATCAAAAATCACATTTGTTTTGCTAGATTTTGACGTTTTTAAAACCATTTTTGAGCTTTGCATGGATCACCACGGATTCATTCACATTCGGAAAGCCCTGCAGGTAGTGCCCAAGTTTCATGAATCTAGTAGAGCTCATATTAACATTCTACTCAGAGGTCACCACATTTTTGATTGGATATCATTTGGATTAAGGTATAGCCTTTAGCCTAAGCTTCGATAATACCTACATGAAGTTAACTAGAAAAAATAAAAATGCCACATCCAAATGCCATTCCATTGTCAGATCCTCCATCTCTATTTTGGCCGGTCTTCTTGCCACCTCGCATCTTGCTTCTCGTGTCGGGAACCTTCAGCTGCTGAGCACTACCGGAAACACACCCTTGACAGTAGCAGTCAGCTTTTGACACCTCCTGATCTACTCCAGCACATAAGAAATGAGCCCACTGCTCACACTTTGCACCCAATCCACATTCGAAAAGCCCATTGCAACTAGGTATAAAAAATGTAATTTAATAGTATTCAGTATAAAACGAAGTACACCAAATGCAACAATTTCATTGGTAAATCAAGAAGGTGGAAAATTTGAAAGAGTTAGGGAGTTAGGTTTTTTTTAGACTCTAAACCCAATTTCAATGAGCACTACAACACAATTAACCAATAGGACAATTAATATACTTTGATTCATAAAAAGATTCAGCTTCAATTTGACGCCCCTACACAATAAAAACACTGCATGCTGCTTATGTTAGGTCTATTCTAGTATATTATTCTATTGTTTGGTCTCCATTTCATAACAAACATATTGAGCAAATATAATCAGTACAAGAGCAATTTCTATGATGGGCTCTATGGAAATTAGGATGGACAATGCTTCCTCTTCCATCTTATGAGGCGCGATGCATGCTCATCAATATCAAACGTTGAAGATACAATTCCTATGGTTGCTCTTTTTCTTTTTTTTGGAAAATAGTATATATATAACAGGTAGCGAAGGTTTTCGTCGAGTACTAGTAAAAAACACTGACGAGATCTGCACAATGTAATCGAAATAAGCGTATCTGTCAGGATAAACCGTAAAGGTAGCTCAAATTAAATGGAAATTACTAATCTTTCTTCTCATTTTCTCGTTACAAGTATTCCACTAAAAAGCTCGCACTCACCAGGATTCATTATGGCAACCCTGCTGTCAGAGTCCAACAATTTCATCGGATTGAAGAAAACAATCGCCGCACTTAGGAAGGACGTAGCATTTCTGAAAAAATGCCTGAAGTATAAGGTAGTACCAATAAGTCTTAGGATTAAAATAAGGACATCCACCCCTACAAACATCGTCAGGAAAATGAAAGCAGAATTCATCAATCAAACAACTGAGTGATATTCTCTGTACCTGAAGTTCAAGCCAACAACTGGGGATTTTCCTGTGCCTGATCTACCGAGATCCGTGGAGTACTCTGGGATTTATCCCGAGCCAAGGTAGCAAAGGAATGCGAATCGAATAGAAAACGAATGGTCCTCGATAGGAAACTCAACAGGTTGAGAATAGAATCCCAACAGACTAGGACCATGCATCATACCAAGGAAAAGGCCGGCGCTTCACCTACATCTAGAATCGGACGGCGGGGGGTCCTCTTGGAGGACGGTTGTCAACCAATTGACGACCGCATTCACGGAAGAACAACTGGCAACCTCAACAAGGGATTAGGTTGTTACAACCAAACCCGACGGGAAATGGATCAATCACGTGGAGACGAGCGAAGTTATTACGCACACAGTTCCGACATCTTTACAAAACACAGCCAGGCCTTTCACTTCGGACATTATCAAGAACGGACAGAAACAAAGACACAACAACGAGAAGGAATTTCGAATCGTTAGGGAATTGAAGTCTAAGCATGTTTTCTACCTAAAAGCGAACAAAGGCAACAGAGTCGTCATCATGGATAAGGAGGACTACGACAGGCAGATGGCTTTAAAGATTAGTAATGGACCTTACAGGCAGCTTCGAGTAGACCTCCTACCAAACATGATGAAACACGTGGATAAAACAATAAAGGAGTGTAATTCAGTACTAGTAGATGCAGCAGTCTGTCTTCGTGAACCAAGCCCCATGTTTCCCAGAATTAAAAACCTCCCAAAAGTTCACAGTTCCGGAAACGGAATGAGGGAGTGGGTTTAATCTGTTGGATCTCCAGCCCACCCAAGCAACACACAAGTTTGATAACGGTTGAAAATACTGTTATATGACTAGATTTGGTTTTAAAGAATCTTACTCAACATAAAAGCATAAAGATTTGTTACTCGGGCATAAGCTAGCAAAATGGCTAGTAAAAGAATTTCAAGGAGCAATTTCCAACAAGCTCAGTTCGTAACTCTCAAGAATTTGTACAACAGCAGGTGATATAAATGATAATGAAGTAATGGTATCTTTCGGCGTCACGGCCCTTTTCCCTCGTGTACCGATCAAGGACGCGATCAACCTTCTAGACTGGCTGTGTAAACAAGGAGACGATGCGGCATGGAAGCAAAAGATGCGGATGTACCTTAAGCTGACTCGACTTTGCATGGAAGAGAGCTACTTCACTTTCAGAGGTTAATCTATTAACAACTAAAGGGATCCCCCATGGGAAACCCTCTATCCCCTTTCCTCTGTGAACTGTTTATGGCGAATCTTGAAACCACCCTAAAAGAGAAAGAATTACTACCAACTCGTTGGTGGAGATACGTCGTCGACATCTTCGCCGTAGTGAAACAAAAGGATCTCCCCTTAATTCTTCATCAAATCAACAATCTCCACAAAGACATTAAGTTCACTTACCAAGTAGAAAAGGATGGGAAACTTGCATTCCTCGACCTTCTAGTAGTGAGAGAACCGTTGTCATCATCGTCTTTAGAATTTGAAATCTTCAGAAAACCCATAAATAACCAAAAAAGTCATCCCTTATAATTTAAACCACTCTTGGCCACCTTCCACCACATTATCCACCGGATGTTGACCCTTCCTCTCATGTACTTACTTACTAACTTACTTACTTCGTTTATGCTGGTCCAACGTCCTATTAGGACCACACCTGCGTCACGGTATTTCTCCAATAGCATAGCATAGCATTTTCCGACCATACATAATCCTGGTTTGGCTGTTGAAGAGACGATGGAAGCGCCAGAAGAGCTGTCTTGGTGTGACAGGCTCTTCATCCATCGATCTCTTTGCACAACACCTGGCCAGGTCCTTATGATCAGCAAGGGATGGGAGGGAAGTGTTGATTAGATGTCTACTTAAGAAGATGCTGAGAACTCATGCGACCTTCATAGACATCTGGAGTTGGAAGTTGGATGGGATTGTGTGGGAGGCTTTCCATGGCGAGAAAGCATATGTATATTAATATGTATTTAGGTCGTTGGGAGTGAAGAAGCTAAGAAAGTTAATGCACTCCTTTGTTGTCAGCTTTTCTGGGCTGGAACACAGGCGTTTCCTACTTTTATCCAGGCTCTTTTTGTGTGAGAGCTTGCCTGTCGGATGGGACAAGAGCACTAACTCTTGTCCTAGCCTTTTACAGCTTATGGTTATAGCGCCATTACTCGCTTTCTGGAAAGAGAAGATGTGTGGGTAAGCAGACACCCACACCCAGGCAACACCACACACACACACACACACACACACACACACACACACACACACACACACACACACACACACACACACACACACACACACACACACACACACACACACACCCAAAGGTTGTCTTTTGTGACAATGTGATTCCGTCTGGTAATAGACGTTCTATGTTTCATTTTCATCGTACTTTATATGTTCATACATATATCTGATCATATCTGAGATAACTCACACACCGAAACCCAGATGCAAATACACTCCTGCTTACCTGCAACGCATGTTCACCCGGACCCCTTATGACGCTGCATGGTTATCATTGACCATGTCTGCACGCAATCGTTCCCTGGGAAACAATGAATTGCTAATTCAATGCCTCTGTCATTTCATTTGATTGACCCTCGATACACCCGTTATTGGTTGTATAGTAGATTCCAAACCATGCACTATGCCTGAGCACGAAATGAAGCTTTTTGTGTGCGTGTGTGTGTCAGGGAGACCGAATGTATATCGCCTTTTACTCACACTGACCCTCTTCCACACAACCTACACAATCACTCAATCTATCTACTCATGCCATATCACAATTCTCATAGGATTATACCGTGAATTCTAGAGCGAGATGGGCCGTGAACGGTCTTAATCGACTGTACAGACGCCCTGAATAGAGAAAGAAAAATAAGACAAGCTTACCGATATTCCAGAACTGATTTCTGCATTGTATCGCTACTCTTCGTCTCTTACCCTGTGTTATGCTGTTTTACCTCCGTTGGCTCAGCCTTACTGGAACGGGGACCGCTTCAATTCGCTCGGGGCACGAACAATAGTTGATCCCATACCAAGCCCACTGGCCAACCTTGGGTACTTGATTTGGCCATTAACGAATCCATTATTGACTTCTCATGTGTTCTCTTAGGATTGGTCCATGTAAGAAATTGTCACTTTCCCGGAGCTACTCGGAACATAACCGGATGATATTATCACAACTGCTCTTTCACGCTCACGGTGATAACATTCACTAGGCGACTTTTACCGCACTTCTGTACCGAAAGTCGGATCTAAAGAATTTAGTCGAATGAATAGTCTTCACACATCACGTTGACAACAAATATTGAGAATCAATATAAATCTATTTGAAATTCAAGGGAAAAAAACGCAGCTGAAAAATCAACACGTCAGATTTTCAGCGTTAAATTCGAAATCAATTTCTTTCCATTTCGCCAACCAAGCAAGGGCGATTGTCTTTGACAGTAATCCAATTGTTCCACTTGGATTCACGACAATCAACAACTCTGGAGATGAAGGAAAATGGTATTCCTTGAATTCAATAGGTGGAAAATCAATCCCTCATCTCGGTTAGGGCCAAACGTTAGTATCGAACTGGCCTCTGGCGGTGGTTCGAGAAAACGGCAGAGCAAAACCTCAATTTGTTTTGTTGAATAAAAATGTGAGCCTAAATGGGCGATGCACACGGCAAAACATAAAAAGTTATAGTAGAGATTGATGATGTTTCCACGGTGGCACATATTCCAACACTACATTTGCAACGGACACGACGAGGACGACGACAACGGACGGAACGACGGCATAAGCGTGGAGGGACATGGGACTGATTTAGTGGCGGGTGCCTTTTTTCCACTCTCTTTTTCATGGCGGCTGCAGATTTATGTGTTCTGCATGAATGTTCGCCTATCGCACTACGTGCAGTTATTTTCTCTTTAACATACTGAGCTGAAGTGAATGGGGAGGATTGGTGAACACATTTTTCAGTTGAAAGCATTCTTGAAACGAAATGAATTCCGTCACATAGTTAGTTCAGCTCGCGAAGATTAAGGGCACCATTGACACTTGGATTTCCGAGAGCTTTTTGTTTGAAGGGAATGAGAGATAGAGTACTGGTAGAGTTTGTTTTCCTAAAATTAAAAAAAAAAATTAACTTCAAAAACTGAATTTGTATTCCCCTAATAAATCGTAGATCCGTTGCTTAGCATCGTGCTATGAGGTACCAGGTGGATACCCACCGATTGCTTGTCGATTTGTCATATTTGGAAAACGTATGCGTCTGCATTGAGTTATCTAAAATTATAATATTTACACTGAAAATTTATTTTCGTAAATTAGCTTTCACTCGCTTCGTAATCATGGATTTTGTACATAGAACAAATGTCTCGTATATTGTGAAACATTCATATTGCTTTTTTATCTTGTGAAATGCTATCATTACACCTTTTTGTATAATGCACGAAATAGATTTCGTGAAGACCAGCCAATCGCTGCTTCGCTGATGTTGCTGCTGGGATGGGCAGGAATAATTTATTTATCCCAAAATACAACAAATTGAAGCGGTGTCGAGTGTTATAACTTAATAATCATTATTCAATTATCACCTCACGAGTCGCTATGGCATTGTGAGATCAACCGAGGATGCAGTATCAGCTCTTTCCAAAATTACAGGATCGAATCCCATGTCAGAAACATTAAAAAACGACGCTGGACAACTCCACGTGGTTGCGCTTTTTTGTCAATTACACTTCGAGTCGATAAAGTAGATCTCTCAGTCATTCAGGCAACCATCAGAGAGACGTTTCTTTTAAATTGGTTACAAAATATTCATAGCTCTTTGTATTGTTTTCGTACAATGCACGAATGTTGTTTCTGTGTCAACAAATGCTTCGTGCTTTTGACAGTTGCGCGTGTGCCATTAATTACGAATGTATCTTCATAAAAAGAACAAATCAGTTTCGTTGCTGAAAACAACGAACAGATTTGTTAGTTCTACCTTCGATTTCATAATATAAACTAAAATTAACTTTCAGTGTAGATATCACTATGTCAATAAATATTGCAATTGTTTGAGCGGATTGCAAATAATTAAGTCCAATTCCAATAGTCCAATTCCCCCCGGTTGAAACAAAACAGAAGACATTCTACTAAATATGTTTTTATTGCGTGAAGTACGTAATGAATTATAATGTTTTGAAACGGAAATATTCTTCTTATCAAAATGAAACCCTAGGAGTGGACAGCAATCTCTGCTAGAACCAAAGATGTGAAGAGAAAGTATTGATCGGTCCGTTAAAGTACGCCAGGCTGTGAAATTGAATAGAAGCAGTTAAAAATGAAAGGAGGGCATTTTGAAAAGCAGCATCCAATCGAGCACACAATCTTTTACCAAGCTAGCCCAGTGCGGGATAGGCAAGGAATGGGAAGGGGTACCCCCCTTGACTGACTAAAGAGTGCTTTTTGATCGTGCTCATATACCACCAAATGGCACAAAACAGTTCTAGCGATGTGAATATTTCTGTTTACAACTCCTAAAGTGTACATGTGACACAAATTATTTTCCAAATTAGAGGTTTTGAAAATACAACTTCTCAATTTCAACTGCTTCTATTCAATTTTACAGTCTCCCGTACTCTAACGGACCTATCAATACTTTCTCTTCACATCTTTGGTTCTAGCAGAGATTACTTTCCACTCTTAGGGTTTCATGTTGATAAGAAGGATAGTTCTTCTTCTTTTTTCAATATTTAGGTGGCTTTCAGCTTTATGCTGTGGTTCGAACTTGGAGGGAGGCACCATCACTCTACATATTGCACTCATCAACACATGAGCTGGGACTAATGGCTTCCGGAGGAAGACGTGACCAGGGATTTTTTCGCCTCTGAAAAATCTCACCAACCTCGGCTGGAATTAAACCCAGACCCACTGGGGTGGCAAGTAGCAGTCACGCTTACCACTACATCACCGACGTTGGCAAATGGATAAAGTTACAGAAGGCACGACATTTTTCTAGACAGTCTAATTTTCCAAATCATTGAATAGTAATTTTAGTTGAATTAGAATAGATTGACAACGCAGCAGAAGGTGCCATAGGCTTTGTGGATGTGAATCAACGGAACGATTGGTTCGACGAGGAATGTCAGGTGGTTTTTAGTGTAGTAGAATGTAGCGCGGGTGATGAATGAATAAATCAGACTCCTATAAGCCCGCATATTTTTTTTTTACCGTTCGGTGCAATTTAAGGCTATTTTCAAAACATGAATTTGGTACATTAAAGGCATTCATGATAATTGAGGACTTATTATATTTTCAATAGTTGTGTAACGTTCTCTTCTGTTCCCAAAGTAAACGGCTTAAGCGCCATCTTCCAATGAATGAATGTTGCTCTTATTGAATCGCCCGGAATAAGACTATCTTCTCAGGGCAGGTTATGCAGTTTTTCAGAACCAAAAGTCCCAATTCAACCCCAAACGTCGTATGGCAATTAAACAGAATTCAACGAATATTATTCAATTGAAACAAAAATTGTATGCTCACTTGATGTGATCAATCTGATAGAGTTTAATTCGATGTTCATTCACTAACAATCGAGATTTATCAATTTGAAATAGCAAGGTAAGTTTGCAAGAGCGAGATAAAAGATAGGAAAAATATTGGAGCAGCGATTCACCTTAAAACAACATCTTCATCTGGAGGACTTTCATTTCAATTTGAGTGTTTCCGATTTGTTTTTAAAGTGTTATCTGCTAATTTCCCTAATTTCACGTTTATTGTGATATGTTGTGAAACATGAGTGCATCAAAACCCCGTGGAAGGAATTGGATGCAACAAGACAACGAAGTGCTTTGCAGGGATGTTTCCCAAGATCCAATCTTTCTGTTTTCCAAACAAAACGTCGAAAACCTATGCGGAAGAGTATTTAAACTATACACTGCACGAAATATTTAGCGAAACAAAACCGGTGCGAGAATAAATTTGAGTCTTATTGTGTTACCTTTTTTATGAACGACCGGTTCGAAAGTAGGTGGCTAAATCAAAATAGGAACGCTCTCGGTCATCAAAATATTACGCAGATACGAACCTACCGGTGGGGATGGTCTTAGAGACGTGGAGTGAGTAGCGCAAATTATATAGGCGAAGACACTAGTAGAACGAATTGGTGGGTAGGCAATGCTTTCGAGCTGTCGGTGGATGTCCACGCTTAGCTTCGGACTAGGTGGGTCTTGACTAACCCTCACGGCGACGGACGAATTCTCCAGTCGAGATAAACCAAAACCAACCGAGACAAACCGATACAAACCGCCATCGTTGTTTGGGCAGTGGTCCTGTTCAACGCGGTTTTCAAATTTATTTCTTTGCTCACCAAATATTTATAACTAGGCTTACCTGAATTTACTCAATTACACTAATCACGAATTGATTTCTTTTTAATTCCTATCACTCGACAGATTTGGCTGCTAATGTGAAAAAATATACAAAATCAATGGAAAGAGATCAAACACCACTTAAAAACGCGCGAAGACTTACTTCGAGTTTAGTTCAAGCAAATTACGCAGTTGGACATCGTCCTGTAGATGGGCAGCATCAAGCCCGAAACCGGTCGACAATAAAAGGTACATAAATTTTATGTTCCTTTTTCGTTTGTAAGAATCATAAGTGTTGTGTCCAGTCTCGCGTCGTGTTTTCATTAGTGAACTGCAGTTCTTACGTTAGCACTAAATCTAAATTATGAGTCAAATTACGCAGTTAGAAATTACTTTAATAATCTAATCAACTTTCGAGACAATCAACTGTTCTCTACCAAGTACAGAATTAAACAGATGGACGCGCGATAGTTTGGTAAGAGCCTAATTTTTGCTGCGCAGATTCCTCCTATTGGTGGATTAGAGAGATAATTTATTTCTTATCAAGTCACTACGCTATTTAGGCCGAATCTGTTTAATTCTCTACGAAGCAATAGTTTTTAATTCTGAAATCTTTCAGACTGCTTCCCTTCTCCCTACTAGGTGGCGTATTTGTGGGTTATTTCTCCACTA
>JAHHFK020005159.1:0-121292 GCA_024533555.2 Aedes koreicus
GCGGAGTTTCGGAGAATTCTGACTTAGTGGATGCTGGAAATGATGGCGTAGTGATTAAGGTAGTTCTATAGTAAGGAGAAAAGCTTATGCGAAGAAGGTTTTATGCTGAGTGTTTCGCTTGGAGGAAGAATCGATTAGCTCTACTCTGTGGGAGTGGGAGAGCGAAGGTGGCTTATCGTCGAGATTTGATTTTGTTTAATTGAGAAGAAAAGTGTGTTCTAAATCTCGGACGGTTCACGTTTGAGCTACGAAGGGCTTGTGCAATGTGTTAGAAGTTTAACTTCATTCATCGGAATCGAAGAAAAATAATAAAAAATAAATTTTAACCGTTCTTTGTAAATTTGAAAAAAAAAAAAAAAAAAAAGGAAAGACTGACGGATCTCGCTTTCCTATATCTTTATTCACTATCTGGTCGAACGGGTGAATTTCGACGTTGTGCAGTGAAGAGAAAAGTGGTGGAACGAGAAGGAGGATCGAATTTGGGTGCGAGCGAGAAAGCAGTTCGATTGAAGTCGTTTTGAAGCAGTCGGCCAACATAAAGGTGAGTAGACTGCTTCACCAACATATAGAAAGCGTAAACATGAAAACGTTGAAAACATAAAGGGATTATTTACAAATACGGCACTTACACAAGTTCATTTGCGCAATATCGAAGGGGCGCCGAGCTGTCATTTTTGGATTGCACGCATACATATGCAATTGTGAGATGTTCATTTTCGTTTAAGATAGGGTTGGCAGACTTTGATCAGCATTACGAATGCGATGAAAATCTAGTTTGTAAAATGTTTTGTTTATATAAATGGAATTGAAGAAAACTGAGCAATAATGATTTTTTGATAAAATGTGTTTGAACATTTCTTCATCCTAATGAAACATTGTATAATCATCAAGATACTTGGTTGATGATGATGATTGATTAATTTGAAGATGGATTTAATTTTCCTTAGATGATAACGGCAAATTCGAAAGTTCTACTTCTTAACCAGTTTCCTCTAGGGTTTGAGCACAAGGTCAGATCCCTAACAAAGGATCTCTTTGTTTACGTGTCTACGTGTGAAAGCATCCCACTGAAGCCAATAAGCACATTATGCGCTGCTGTTTTCGCCCCCCAATTTTATACTCTGCTATTATCGAATGGTTTCTTTGTTGCGATGGCGGGGAATCTATTCCACCTATAATGTTTTTCTTTTTAAAGTTCATATAAGAAATAACTCGGTGCTTTGCATTCTTATCAAGGACACATTAGGCTTACTCGTCTCTGAAAATTTACCGCGTTGTCTGGATGCTGCTGGGGTCGCTCACAAAGTGTGACGGAGGACATTCATTGAAAAGGTTGGTGAATACATCTGGCGCCCGATCTGTACTGATTACTGAGAGCTCCTGGGACCACTCGCAAAGTGTGATGGTAGTCATTTTTTATTGGATAGACAAGGTAATTCTTAAAAATGCCTGGGAGCCGAATTGGACAAATTAATATCAAGGATGCTGCTGGAACCTCCCACTAAGTGTGATGGTAAAGACAAGGTGATAACTTAAAGAACGCTTTAGCCGATTTGAACCTATTCAAGGATGTCGTTGGAGCAACTCACAAGGTATGTTGGTTTTCATTCACAATTTACAAAGTAATTTTTGATAGCGGTTGGAAGCAGACTTAGGCCAAACCACACCAACAGCACACGGTGGATACTTTCTTATCTCACTGAGCGTAGTGCATTCGTACGTATTAATGGAGTGACTTCGGACCCTTTCATAGTCACATCTGGCGTACCCCAAGGAAGTCATTTGGGCCCGTTACTATTTGTTCTATTCGCCAACGATATATGCAGTACTGTCAAGTCCCCAATATTTATGTTTGCTGACGACCTGAAATTCTTTCGTTTCGAGTAATAACCTCATTGGTTGATTGCTGTGCCATCCAAGCGGATAACGACCTACTGTTAAATTGGTGCTTACTCAACGGAATAGATGTAAATGTACGGAAATTAGTGCCATCTCATTCTGCCGAACAAGAAACACTACCGTTTTTGACTACAAATTGTCTACAGCCAGAATGAGTAGGATTGATACTGTCAAAGATTTGGGCATTCTACTAGACAGTAAGTTAAATTTCAGTCACCATGTAGCGGCAACTGCTGGTAAGGCGTATGCGGTGCTTGGCTCTATAAAACGAAACACGCAGCAGTTTAAAGACTTATATTGTTTGAAATGGTGTGCTACCATGGAACAATTCTGTCTGCCACCTTACGAACAACGATACGCCCTAATAAGATTGCCTTCTTTTACAAACAGAAGAGTGTTACTGCAACGTCTTTTTGTGTTTGACGTCTTGAACAACAATGTAGACTGTGCTGCTTAGTGAAATTCAAATTCGGACCAAACAACCCATTCGAAATTTGTTGCCGTCGTTTTAATAAAGTGTCTGTGCAATTCGATTTTAATTTGTCAAAGACTATTTTCAAAATTAGAATATTTTTTCAAGGATGCCGTTGTGGCCATGGCATGATAGTGGATGTTCATTGGAAAAACAAGGCAATCCGACAATATTCAAAAGCCTACCTGAACCGAATCATACCACCAGCAAGGATCCTGCTGGGGCCATTCACAATGTATGTTGGTGAGTCTTCATTGAAAATTCAAGTCAATCCTATTACCGCTTGAGAATTGATTTGGATGCGGCTGTGGCCTCAAAGTACTCATTGAGAAGACAATATACTTAAGTAACGCCTAATTTGGACTAACCCACACCAGCAGCAAGGATACAGCTGATGCCATTCGCAAAGTGTTACTGTCGTTCTTGATTGGTAATTAAAAAAACGACCAAAGGCCGATTTGGAATAATGGGTGGAGTTCAGCAAAAAGTACAAAAATTCACCCGAAAAGCTGACGAATAATTTTTCGTGCATTTTTTCCTTGAGCTAATTCAAAAACAAAACTACAGAAAATACCCTCTTAGATTTTTGGTACTTTATTTCCTCTCGAAGAAATCACCTATTTTGTGCGACCAATATCTAAACGAAATAGACTTTATCACATTTCAAAATCTGATAGAATTCAAACCGGCAAGTACTCAGAATATTCTACAAAATTTAACAAGTGCAAATAAGTATAAAAAGTGGTTCTACGCCCCAACAATCAAGTATAAAAAGAACGTCCTCACGAAGTCTGCTGCAAGCGACTAAAGGGTGTATGGAATAAAATTGAGGCACACACAAATATTCGGCAAAATTCGCTCGTTCAACCAATCATCTTCAAACTTTCAGGGACTAAAATAAAACATGTTATGAATATTTTCTCATGTTTGTTTTATTTAATTTCAATTACATATCGTAGAATTGGAATTGAAATTGAATAAAACAAACTATAAGACGTAGTCCTACGTCATATAGCTAGCCTTGACAAAAAGTTTTGGGTAAAATGTTGAAAATCGGGCTGCAGAATGTCACAGCAAAATCCGGGCACGCAGGATTCCAAGTCATCAGTTCTACACTGCAAGAGACAAGTTTGTTGTCCCAGAGCACCAACGGAAGCAAAAAATCTTGAAATTTCCCAAGACATTCGTAAACGAACGTCGTTTGCCAAGCGATTTGGATGGCCAAGTGTACGTAAACGAATGTCTACAGAAAAGTGTGCTTCCGTAGCTGAGGTCGCATAAGAGCCCACCATATTTTTGGCCTGACTTGTCGCCATGCCACTAATCGAACCAGGTGCTGGAATGGTATAAGGAAAATAAGGTCAACTTAGGACTCAAAGACTCCTCCAAACAACCCAGACTTCAGACAATTCGATAAATATTTGCGCTATTATGAAGCAGAAATTTCGCCAACATTCTAAGACAGTCAAAACTAATCAAGAATTGAAGAAAGCATGGGCCAATGTACAAAAACTTGTCCGCTCTAATGTTGTACAAAATCTCACGGAGGGTCTTAGGAGAAACGTGTGGGCATTTGAATTTGGAGCTTACTTACTTACGGATCAGACAAAGGCCGGGGTGGCCTCTGCTGTATACAGAAGTTGTCTCCATTCTATTCGGTCCATGGCTGCAGCTCGCCAGCCTCGCAGTCTACGAAGGGATCCTTCTACTTGATCGATCCATCTCTAATTCTTATGCCTGTCGGTTCGTTTTTCAGAATCATTTTAACTGGGCTGTCGTCCGACATTTCGACATGCCCAGCCCACCGTAGTCGACCGATTTCAGCGGTGTGAACGATGGGAGGTTCTCCCAGCCAGAGCTGGTAAATCTCATGTAATGACAAAACAGGCCATCTCACTGTCACGAAATATCATGAGCTTTCTTGTCATTCTCACTCCATCTTGCAGTAATGAGATTTTTTTCCCATACGATTTTGTTTCAGAAATATCTTACTAGTTTACTTAATATTAGCCAAGCAATAATATGTTATCGACAGAGTGGAAATTGTGTTTGAAGTTTTGTGATAAAACTCACAATTATATCAATAAATGTGCTTGCAGGAGCGATGACCAAAACACTGTCACGACGAAAACAGTCGATGAGAGTTTGAAGAAAATCTCCATCATCGATTTCTCGCCCGGTGAGATTTTCAGACGTATTTCGGTGAAAATGACATTTGCCAGCCCACCAACTGATCATTCGCCTTCTTCACGATCCGTCATCTATCTGCACTCCCCCGTAGATCGTTCGCAACACCTTCTGTTCAAAGACACTAAAGGCGCGTTGGTCCTCCACTAGCAGTATCCATGTTTCGTGGTCGTAGAGCACTAGAGGACCGTAGAGGACGTAGATGGTCAACTTTGTATTTCGGCGAACTTTGTTCGATCTTAGCGTCCTTCGGAGTCGATTGCAAGCCATAATGCGTCTTTGTTTTTCTCTGCTAGTGTCGTTATCGGCGGTCACCAATGAACCCAGATACACGAATTCGTATATCGCCTCGATTTCATCACCGTCGATCTGAATTCTTGTAGGTGGCTAACGTTGTCTTCTCGTGAGCCTCTTCCCTTCATGCATTTTGTTTCCAACGCATAATTCACAAGCCCAATCCTACTAGCTTCAGCATTTAGTCTAATATACGTATCCGCCATCGCCTCATACAGTGTGGCCACAGAACCGGGAAAACCGGGAATTAACCGGGAATTTAAAAAAAACCGGGAGAAACCGGGAAAAAGACGCGAATTTATGTACACATGATTATTCATAATTTAGACTGTGTGTGATTATCATCGCCCTCTAGTTATACCTATCTTAGCGTGTTCATCCATAACGATCGCGTAGTGTTCTGACGTCTAATCACTTTTCTCTTTCAAGCGCATAGAAAGTATAGGACTTGCTGTCAGGCAAACGTTTCCCTATGAAAACAATATACATTCGTCGAATGTGTTTGAAAGAAAGGGGATTAGACATCAGAAAACATAATAATAATTATTGATCTCTCTCGTTTACTTTTACGCTTTGTTGGTGATACTGAGCTCGTATTCGTCGCCCAATTCCAACATTTTTATTTGCGAATTAACACTCATCGTATTTCGACAGCCGTTTTTTTTTTAATTATAAGAAACGATACCAGTGTAGCATACCAAGATAACCGAAAACGGCTTTAAAATTAATTTTTTGTCTTTGTGTTTGGATTTTTCCTTGTTGGTTGTGGGAAAAACAAGGGAGTTCGGAATTTCCCTTTTCCCGTTTTGTGGTTTGGTTCCGTTTTTTTTTTTTTTAACGTAGGACTACGTTTCTCTTTTCTATACCGGGTGTCATTTCAAAATTTTGAAAAATGAGAGCGTTACGCTAAAGTGAAAGGTTTTTGAACGCTAATAACTCTCGTTCAACTGAACACAATGACTTCATTCATACACCATTTGATCAGAAAAACTTACAAAATGTTTGCATTGAAATTACAATTAAGTGCTATTAGTATAAGTAGTTCAATTTTTTACTTAAAAATGACCTACTTTTGCTCCCATACAAATCTCCGTATGAACAGGTTGAAAATATGTTTTTTCCCTATCCGGGTCCTCAAAAACGGGTAACAAATGGTTCAAATTGTCTTCTTCTTTTTATTTCATTTAGTTTCATTCCATGATGAATACAGAAATAGCCACACCCCTCAGCTGCAAAATTATTTTGCTTTGTTGCCGGTGTCTGATTTTATAACTGAGGCTCGTCCCCTCTTTAGAATTTTGCTTCGTACTGTATTTTCGTGCCTCTCTTCATTCAGGGCTATGCTATCAACGCTAGTATATAGCACGCGAGATGAACCGAAATGATTTCAGTTTTCGACACGAGCTCTCAGCTGGTGGTCCGGACAGGGCTTTGTCCCACCCCCCACACCCCCCGCGGGGGTAGGGGGGACAGAGCCTGGCAAACCCGCCGAACCGGACACAGACCCGTTTCAAAGCCAACCCAATGCAAAATGGAGCCACGGCCACAAACCACCCGCCCCCCAATTAAAAAATTGGGGGGGCGGGCGGGGGACTAACATAGGGGAGCATAGCAGGGGCGAGGAAAGGGAAAAACAAACAAGAAGAAGAAAAAGCAGAAGAGATCAAAGACAAAATAAAAAAAAAAAATAAAAAAATAAAATATTAAAATAATAATAAATAAAATAATATGTGTAATAATACTTATTATAATAAAATTAATAAAAAACACACCAGCCCGACCGTAAGGTAAACAGGTATAACCCACCACTATTCTTTTTTTGGGCAGGAGGTCTTTATTTTCTCCGTCCAATATTTCTTCCCGTGTTAGCTGTTCATACTGACTGTCAAAACCATAAAATCTTCGAGCACATCAATATCGAAAAAAAAAACTGTTTTGGAACTCGGCTCTCCTTTTGACATTTTTTTCTATTCGAATTCAAACTTGCAAAATCCGCACGAAAACAAATCGAAATGTTTTCGTCCCGCCGAAGAAGTAGTGTGTAGAGATGGATTTTATTTCCCAGAGTAAAATTGGGTTTACACTTCAAGAAAACTGTAATTTTTGTGCCTTTTGTGACTTAATTCCCGCCACGGGAATTCAAATCCCGGGCTCCATTTATAACACACAGGCGCACAAATCCCGTGAAGCTTTTCCCGATCTGTAAACCAGTATTAAAGCTATGTCCATTTAGAATCCGGAATAATAAAATCATCTGTATCTCGGTAACGGATTGACGAACAAATAAGTTTAATACTTCAAAACAAAGGTAATTCACTGTACTTTCAGGAAAAAATATCAATACAAATCATTTCTCTTCATTTCTAATGAAAATTCGCACTTTCTTCTTTATTCCTCCCATCAAACGCTGCACACCTCCGGAGTCAACTTCCTTGGCACATTTGTTCCACATTTTGGTCATCTGAGTCGCGTCCCGAGCCGTTTTTCCACTTTTCTTAAGCTTCCGCTTCATTATTGCCCAAAATCTCTCGATGGGCCGGAACTGCGGGCAGTTGGGTGGATTTATGTTTTTATCGATGAAATCTACGTTATTATCGCGGTACCACTGGATGACTTCCCGGCTGTAGTGGCAACTCGCCAAATCTGGCCAAAACTTCACGGGACCTTTATGAGCTTTAATGAAAGGTAGTACGCGGTTTTTGAGGCATTCTTTCTTGTACAGCTTCGAGTCCATCGTCTTATTCGTCACGAACACTTTGGTCTTTGCTCCGCAGCTGCATATGCCTTGCCAAATCATCAGTTTTTTTTTGGCAAATTTGTCCATAAAAGCAAACTTAAACTTCGCAGGAACATCTCCTCGTGCCGTCGCCATGTAGAATTTTTGGCCAGGAAGCTGTCCGAAATCCATTTTGACGTAGGTTTCATCGTCGATGAGCAGGCATCCTTGGTACTTCGTCAAAACCTGCTGGTACAATTTCCGAGCTCGAGTTTTGGTGACGAAACTTTGCTTCAACGTTCTGTTTGGTTGCTTGCTGGCTCGATAAGAACGATATCCTGCTCGCAAACGAATTCTTCGAACGGTACTGCGAGCAGCAGCGTATTTTTGTGCGATTTCATTATCTGATAGTCCAGGGTTTGCTCTGACGGTTCTCAACACCTTCTGGTTCAGCTTGCGGTCATATGTTCCACTACGACGCTTACCTTGAGGCACTCGATCCACGCTCTTTCGCTCCCTGAAACGTTTGAGCACATCATACACGGTTGACTTGGCGATTTTCAACGTTTTTGCGATTTTTATTGCGGACCACGTTGGATTATCAACGTGGGTGTGTAGATTTTTTCTCTCCTCTCGGCTTCCATCTGGAATAACTTTTGACTCACTGCACGAAACACCGTGAAATTTATACCACAGAAAGTGGGCGCCTAGGTAAACAAACCGCTGTGAAAGAATTCTTGCAGCGGTCACTTTCCGTGCCGCTGCAACACAATAAGTGATTCCGGATTCTAACTGGACAGAACTTTAAACCGGGAAATTTTTACGTTTGGTCCGAGAAAACCGGGAAAGAACCGGGAAATTGATAATGAAAATTGAGTGGCCACCCTACTCAAACTTACTCAAAAAGTTGGACACACATCCTGAAATCGTGCCACTCGTGTCTATCCCCGCTCTTCGAATCACAACCTCCAATGCAATGTTAAATAGCAAACACGACAATCCATCACCTTGCCGTAATCCTCTCCTAGATTTGAAGGAACTCGAGAGTGTCCCTGAGACTCGGACGTCACACATCACTCGATCCATCGTTGATTTGAACAACCGCATCAGTTTTTCTGGAAATCCATATTCCATACCCATATTGAACTTGAAGCTTAAGTTGAATTAAGGGAACATGGCGAAACGTAGCAAAGATGATGTTCCGTAAATTTCAAGACCATTGGATAAAAAACAGATTTTTGGCAAGTCGCTTTGTGTATTGCAATTTTAATGTGGACAACTTTTTTCGAGAACTTTTGGAAATGAGCATCTAAGTAATGCACTTGGAACAGTATCCACCAGTGTTTATCACTTACTATCATACGCAATGAAAAGCATTTCGAGTCAGTGTAGATGAATTGTATTTGAAATGAAATCTCAGATGTCAAAATCAAGGGCGATGAACAAAATTATGCTTCTATGACTTTTCGAATTTTTATTACTCTAATGAGTTCGAGTTTCCAGCCCAGCTTTGTTGAAATCACAAGTGATCATCAAACATCAAACAATTATTTTCAATTCAACCAAAATGATAATTTTGAATCGTGTCCATCGCAGAGTCTTACTCCCCTCTATTATCATAATTACAACTTTTAGTAATTGTAACCTATCGATCTGAGCCTAAAAAATTACATCCCATGTTCTACATCATAAGAAGCAAATATTGTTTCTTCATTTGATATTCAAAATCATCCCCGCCTAGCTGAAAATGAATATTGATGTTGACAACAGCACAGGCGATAATGAACATCCATCGACGAATGAACAAATTCAAATAACGACTTCGAAACTCAGCGGTTGCTCTGGTCAAGAGAATACTGTCATTTCAAAATTCAAATTCACGAAGACAGTTGGTCTGTCCGTTGAGGTTGTCTTCATTTTCAGCTCATTTGAGTGCAGATGAATTGATTTCTACCGGCACTTGTGTCCACAAATCATAACAAAATAAAAGTAAATCGAACTTTTTACCTGCTCCACGTTTTGGCATTGTATCTGCTTAATCGAAAAAGTTAAGCACTTGCTCCCCCTGGCCATTTATTCACGGCGTATTAACCCTTATTTTTCAAACGAAATTGAAGATAATCAATTTTCAGAAATGGATCACAACTCAGTTAAATCCATCCGACAACACAGCACTGAAAGCAAATGAATTGAATTACCATTTGGCAATAATTTTGAGGCGCTGAACCAGCAAAGCGCAGCAGAAAAAAAAATCAAACCGGTCAGCCTTCTTTTTGATTGCCAAGGTCAGTAGTGGAAGAACTGAAAATCGGTATCGACGCGCTGCGAAATAATTACATCCATACACAAACACACGCACTCCACATAAATATGTTTTACATTTCTGTGCAGCAATTGATTCACCGGCAATAATAAAAAAAAATCTCGACTGGAGAAGCCGGCCAATTCCGGACTGGTAAATTGACCGAAGAGGCCGAGAGCTCCGAACTATTCAAGTGCGAAATTTGAGTTTTCACGCGGTGCACAATAGCTGCGATAGACGCGGTGAGAGCTAACCATACCCGGTGCGAATTGAGTTTGGATTGTTTCGAGTCATTTAGTCGCATGACAAGTTTTATGACTGTGTTTTATTTTTGGAAAATTGATAGCAGTGAAACCAGTAACACAATGGTTCCATGAAATGATCACAATTCTAACGCAAGATAACGCAAATGCCACGCTGTCAGTTCGTCTATTAAGAACCACTTTGTACAAGTAAGTACCAACACAAATGTCGCAACAACGCGTGCGCTTTGCTCGGGGACTTGTTCTCAAGAGTTGCCCAGAAACTGCAGCTGGTCCGCTCGTTGAAGGTCGTTGAAGCTGAAGAGATGTGAATTTACTGTGTGCGCGAGGTTGGTCGGACTTGATTCAGCGAAAACCGGAGGGACTAGGCGGGTAATAACTGTACTTCTATACTTTACCCACACAGTAAAGTGCAAATGCAATGGAGTGGCAGCTTATTGAAGTGAAGTGAGCTGCTGCGGCTGCAATTGTATATATATAATGTGCTCTGCATAGTACAGTCAACCGTTACGGACGAGATCTTCTAACGAGAGTGAACAAAATGGGAATTGTTCGGTCTCAATTGACGAAAGACGATGACAGTCAACGCGAATTGGAATGAGAGTGCGGGAATCTAGACCACAGTCTAAACTGGGCATTGGTTCGATACCGTTACTTAGTTTTTTTTTTCTTTATATGAAATTCAGGCTCGAACCGAGTGGCACAGAACTAATTGGTGACAATATAGCTAATTACTTTGAATTTATCATGTCTCAGCTGCTGGCTTGTCTGACTCGCTGTAGAAACATGAAATGGTGCTCGGTGGAATTGAATGCGGAGACGGGTTTAATTGGTCCAATTAAGTTTCGAATTAGAGACCGGGTAATCCGGGTCGTATTTTGGAATCAAAGTTCTGTGTGGTTCTCAAGTTTCAAATAAGCCTAGGGAGCATGCAAATCTATCATCTACTATCGCGCACCGCTTCCAACAAGTGCAATGTTTGTGTACCGGATTTGCGAAGCAAATAGCCGTGCGAAGATCATTGTTTTCCATTTTTACGGTTGGTCTACCCGCAAACAACTGGCAACACAAACAGATAGAGCCGACAGAGAGGCGCGCAATCATCAAACCAGAAACAAAAAACATAGCTGGACTGTGCAATATGCGTAGGTCGGTAGGTAGAAAGGAAGAGCCTTGGGCTGATGCTGATGAGTTGTTGATAAAATTAAATCTCGAAATTAACTTCGAACCTTGGACTAGAGGTTTCATTAATTCTAAATGTGCAACGAGAGGTTTGAACATTCGAGCGTTCATGGCATTGCCGAAATTATGTTTCATTTTTGGTCGAGGTTGTCACTTTGAACTTTTTTCATATACTGAAGAAGGGACAGTTTGGAAGGAGGCATCAGATTGTTCGAGATCGGTTTAAAAATGTAGTTGCTCATTGTCAATCGGTACAGCTCTTCGAATAAAGATTTACTTATATTTGTTTGTTACCGTAAAATAGTGTTACAGAGATCACTTTTTCCAACATTTTTTAAAGATTTCGTCTATAAGAGCCCGTTTATAAACCACGTAGACTCATTTTATAAAATCTCAGAACCAGACCCCCCCCCCCCCCCCACGTAGACTTTTCTCCATAAATTTTTTTTGAAATTTTGTATGGAGCGTAGACTTTGGTCTGACGCCCCCTCCCCCCAGAAAAGTCTACGTGGTTTATGAATAGCCCCTACAGCAAAATACAGCAAAATCAAAGGGGAGTGTCCAAAACAAAGGTGGCGTAACGCAGGGTCCAACACACATTGATGTTGGTCTTAAGTTCCTGTTAATCGGTCATGATTTTTATTATGTAAAGCGTTTTGTTTATTTGTACAACCATTATATAAAATTTGAGCCCATCTATGTGGGGTTACATTGATCAGTATTTCTAATTATTTATAATTGAAATTGTAGATTTTTTGCGAATTAATTTTGGGTTCTCTGATATGGAATTTGGTGTCAAAATTCTGAGCTGAAGTACAATTTAAACTAAAAGTTTTCAATAGGTTTGATAAAATGCATGATTACGCCTAAATGCAGACATATTGTTATCAATCCCTGAATGTTCACAGAAAACCATAAATTTCTAAGTTTATTGGAACTTAGCCAGACAACTAACAACCGCTCTGAAAAGACATCAGTCTTTTGAATATGAGTTTTAAATGCTTCTGAATGCCTGATATGTTAAGTTATAATATATGCAATCCAACTAAAAATATTTCGCGATGGGAGCGAAGGGGCTTGGGAATATCGCAGTCCATTTTGTTTTCCATTTGACAGCTTTTATAAACAAATTTTCCTCGGCATGCTAGGTGAGTTTTCCGTCAGACAGTGTTGCCAAAAATAAGAATAAAACATCATACCCAAAGTTTGTATTTTATGTTTTATTGAATAACTATTTTTGTATAAAATTTACATGTCAGGTATCTTGGGCATTTTGATAGTTGGCAACTTACACTATATGAATCTTAATTAGATTTGGTTTAAAAAATAATATCAAGATGTTAGGGATCTGGAAATGTAACTTTGAGATTCTTCATACTAATTCCCATACAAACTTTGAATAGCGTGTGCAAAGCCAAATTAAAACCAAATGTGTTCACATTTTTTGGGGACCATCAGGACCCAAATTGGCGTCGATTAAGCTTAGGGAAGCAAACATTTCGAAATTTGCATCAGCCTAATATGCATCTAAGTATTTTTTTTTTTTGGTTCGTACTTACGATGCTTTTACCCTGAGGCTGGTTCGTCACGCCAGGGAGACGATCTGGACCTTACATATCGAACCCATCAACGGCTTTACTGCCCTTCCGAAGGATGCCGCTATCAGAAAGTTTTCGTCACATAAAATTCCTACGGCGCCGACTGGAATTAATGTCAGACTAACTGGGGTGAGAGCCAATCACGCTTACCACTACACCACCGACGCCATCAGTAGTATCTCTTTTTTTGTTATCAGAATCACGTTAAATTAATTCAATGGCGTTAATAAGTCGATTATATTCGATTTCGCGAATGACGCTGTACAAATTTTAAAAGTGACCGCATAAACTATGATCAAAAAGTACCGGAAAATTGTTATTTATAGCTCTCGACCGATCCGGTTTTTTTTTAAAGTAGGTATTTCTTTAACAGACATCTGGCAGAGATTTAAGTGTAATCGAAGCAAGTAAGCAAGTACAAGTTTAGCACTCGACACAGAAGAAGTCTATAAGTCGCAGACAAAATAGGCCTTTCTGTCAAACGATATGCTTTTCTTGTGGAATTTAAAAGAATTTGATCGCGTTTACTGGAGATAGTTTGAAAAAAGTGTTTCAGTTTATATATATATATATATATATGTACATATATATATATATATATATACTTTTATATATATATATATATATATATATATATATATATATATATATATATATATATATATATATATATATATATATATATATATATATATATATATATATATATATATATATATATATATATATATATATATATATATATATATATATATATATATATATATATATATATATATATATATATATATATATATATATATATATATATATATATATATATATATATATATATATATATATATATATATATATATATATATATATATATATATATATATATATATATATATATATATATATATATATATATATATATATATATATATATATATATATATATATATATATATATATATATATATACATATATATTTTCCGATTACAATCATATTACCAATACGCTACGTGTCTCTAACCTTATCTAGTCTCACACTAACGCATCAAATTCTTAAGAGCATCCTGGAAAATGATGACATCTTGAATACATTATTTTGCTTGTCACCGGCCAGGCCAACTGCGTAGCATGTGCCGCTGACAGGATTCCAAGAAATAGAGTGATGCCAGAAAGAGTGTCTAAAATCGCACTACTACTTCGAATCATAGGAAGGAAGGAAGCGTGGACCTCCCGTACCAAACGCTTCCATATAGAGTTAACTAATGTGATAATTTGTATTTTATCGTTGGAATCATAGATGCTAGAAAGATTAGTTTATGCTCCTTTTGCCTGTGGGTGGACTTTTGGCATTTGAACAGAAAGTCTGGCAATAATTTGCAAAAGGTTATAGCGCCTTATCTCGCTCAATGAAATTTAAAATTAAAAATCACATGTAAGTAAATTATTATCATAATTATTATTATATAAATAAAATTCAGTAGAATTTGTCGTATATGGAAAAAAGGTCGAAAATTTCATGAAAATTAGCATACAAAATATAGTGAAGGGGTGTATAAAATGATAATAACCATACTAATAATGATAGATAGACCACAGGGTGATTATTGATTTTCTAAAAAGATATAAACCAGCATGGGAATTAGCAAAACATATTTACAAGACAGTCATTTCTATAAAAGAAAATCTATAAATAAATACGAAATGGAAATATTAAAAGAGATCTCCAGATGCTGTGGGGATAAACATAGAGTAAGAATTAAGTTTTTAAGGCTGTTAAACGAAAACAAATAGCTATGAACAAAATCGACTAATGAGGATTAGCTACTGAGGCCATAGGAAAAGAAGGCAAATTGGGCATCAATTGACAATTTTCCAGGCAATAAAGTACGGTAAAAAGAAAAGTATGCTGGCATATACCTGAAATGATTCTATTAAAGAAGATTGAAATAATAGAAGTAATGGAAGAAAACTGGATAGATTTGGAAAAAAAATCTTGAAAAAGAAGGCAAAAGACATTTATAAATATGAAAAAAGTAAAGAAAAATCTGAATCAGGAATAGAATACTAGTTCAACATAGATAAAAAAGCTAAATCGCTACCATTTTCAATTCTGATCAGAATACGCTCTATTTAAATCCCGATTCAAAATAAATTTGGACGCATTTAAGTGATCATCATAACTCAAGAACTAAGCAACATACACGGTTGATCAAAACGTCAAACAAAAGCGTTTTTATTCAGCTTTCAAACGATATAACAAGCTATTACATTTCACCGTTTCGAACAAACTGTCGCACTTTACTTGTGATCGATGCCATCATGATCTGAACAGTCGCTGGTGACACTGTACCGGCGAACTAATTTCACTTTAAACGCATTTGTTGTGCATTTGTCACTTCTTTACCGCATCCTCGAAGTTTTCGCTTGACAATTGCCCAATATTTTTCGATCGGTCTGAACTCAGGGCAATTCGGAGGATTAATCTCTTTGGCAACGACATTAATATTCTTTGCAGCATACCATTCTAGTACTTCCTTAGAGTAATGGCAGCTGGCTAGATCCGGCCAAAACATAACGTTGGTCTTGTGTTGCCGAATGAAGGGTAAAATCCGCTTTTTCAGACACTCTTTAATGTAAACCTTCGACGTCATTGTGTGAGATGTGATGAAAACCTTGGTTTTAAGACCACAACTGCAGATTCCTTGCCAAATCATTATTTTCCGAGCAAACTTATCAACAATAACAAATTTATGCCTGGAAGGGGAACTGGAAGACCAGTTAAATTTTCGTCCGGGGATTTGTTTATAATCCATTTTGACATATGATCCATTAAAATACGGCTATCAAATTTCGTAAAAACTCGTTCGTATAGTAATCGTGATCGCTTTTTCGCCACTAAATTTTGTTTCAGGGAGCGCACAGTGGGCAAGAACTGATGAAAACTAAGAAAAAAATCTGTAACTTTTGTCGCTTTTATGCGCGGCTTGTATACAAGGTCATTTCCGCTTGAAAATTGTCTGGAGAATCGAATGGAACTGGTTTCAATCACCGCACGGATATGGTTGTGGAGTTATAGAGCATATTTAACCTCACTTCCCCTTATATTATTGAATAATTTATACACATCTTTGCACAGAGACGCTCAAGATCAACAAAATAGTGCTAATCCCTTGTCGAATCTCCTGAAAAATTTAATAGAAGCTTTTTCAACTACCGCACGGCTCTGTGAACGAAGATATGGCTGGTTTTACCCCACTTCCCCTTGTATTCTTGAATAGTTTATGGATATCTTTGCTCGGAGTGGCTCAAGATCAACCAAATAGAGTTGATCCTATGTGAAATTTCCTGAAAACTCGAATAAAAGCTATTTCATCTACAGCACGGCTCTGTGAACAAATATATGGCTGATTTTACCCCACTTCCCCTTATATTATTGAATAATTTATAGATATCTTTGCTCGGAGTCGCTCAAGATCAATAAAATAGGACTAGTCCAATGTGAAATTTCCTGAAAAATCGAATAGAGGTTGTTTCAACTACCGCACAGTTCTGTGAACGAATATATGGCTGATTTTACCCACCCCATTTTCAAAATCAACCAAATAAGACTAGTCCTATGTAACATTTCTTGAAAAATCGAATAGAAGTTGTTTCAGGTACCGCACGGCTCTGTGAACGAAGATTTGGTTGATTTTACCCCACTTCCCACATGAAAATATAGATCTTAGCTCGGAGTGACTCCAAGATCAACAAAATAGGGCTGGTCCTATGTGTAATTTCCTGGAGAACCGAATAGAGGTTGTTTTATATACCGCACGGCTCTGTTAACAAAGCTTTAGCTGATTTTACACCACTTCCTCTTATATTCTTGAAAAATTTATAGTTATCTGTACTCAAGATCTACAGAATAATGATAGTTCAATGTGATATTTTCTATTTAATTATTCGAATTTAATTGATTCGCGAATACTTTGATTAACACAAAAAGTTTCCTTCTCTTCAATATAGCTTTTATATTTATTACTATTTACCATATTATAACTATTCAATTATATTATAACTATTCAAGAATACAAGGGGAAGTGGGCAAAATCAGCCATATCTTCGTTCACAGAGCCGTGCGGTAGATAAAATAGCTTTGATTCGATTTTCGAGGAAATTTAACATTGGACTAGTTCTATTTTGTTGATCTTGAAAGACTCCGAGCAAAGATAACTATAAATTATTCAATAATAAAAGGGGAAGTGGGGTAAAATCAGCCATATCTTGCTAGATGAAACAACTTTTATTCGATTATCAAGAAATTTCACATCGGACTAGCCTCATTTGGTTGATCTTGAGCCACTCCGAGCAAAGATATCCATAAACTACTCAAGAATACAAGGGGAAGTGGGGTAATACCAGCCATATCTTCGTTCACAGAGCCGTGCAGTAGTTGAAATATCTTCTATTCGATTATCCAGAAAATTTCACATGGGTTTAGCACTATTTTGTTGATCTTGAGCCTCTCCATGCAAAGAAATCTATAAATTATTCAAGAATGTAAGGGGAACTGGGGTAAAATAAGCTCCATAACTCCACAACCATATCCGTGCGGTGATTTAAACCAGTTCCATTCGATTCTCCAGACAATTTTCAAGCGGAAATGGCCTTGTTTACATGCCGCGCTTAAAAGTGACAAAAGTTACAGATTATTTCCTTAGCTTTCATCAGTTCTTGCCCACTGTTAACTGACACACCGTTGACTTTGGGAAGTTTAACACTTATGCTATTTTTGAGGCAGACCACGAAGGACTCTCTAGATGTTTGTGCACAATTAATTTTCTTTTCTCAAGTTCCATGATCCGTAATTTCGAGATGGTTCAATGAAACACCAACAAATGCCTGTCAAACGTTTTTTGTTCCAACCACCAGGGACGCGGTTGTGTATTAAACCGTGCGTCCAGATTTACTTTGAATCTAGCTTTAATAACCATATAAATTATAAAACCAATAAAATTTAACTTGTGCTAATTCTAAAAGTTCGCTTGCACCGTCTTAATGTATATCATGGCATTGGCAGCAATAGCAGCAGCAACGCCCATCACAATCGCAATGGTAACAATGACAACGGCATCCTGGATATCAACAACGCCAGTTCTACCGCCATTATGGCTCAGCGTGCTGTTTGCAGCTCTCTTCTGTTGGACAAGGACCCCCTAGGAGCAGCTAAAGAATGAGGGGCTCCTGCGCATCAGGGTATTCGGCTTTGCGGTTGAGAAACTATGAACCCATGTCCAGCTGAACAGCAGTTACGTGAAGAATGCCCAACTTTATCCTGAAATTGGGCCTTCGGCCGGTGATAAGGACATCATTTTCAAACCATTGTTCATCGTGTTGTTGCCAACGTACGGGTTTTCACTGACGCATTCGGAAGAGGTAGAATGTCTAGAATCAAGTCATTCTATTAGTACCGACAAGTTCTTAAATCTTTCTCCACACTCAAATGCAACTGAAGTTCTGATATTTTGTCAGAACTTTATCTTATGAAAAGCGCATCCAAGATGAAAACAATCTACAAAACTTTAATGAGTTCCACTTTTTCTATCATATTAGCTACAGAAACATTCATATGTCACAAAGTAGGTCTTGAGATGGTGTCCTCAGTGCGATTACCTCTAAATTTATATCTGAACTCATTCCCTCTAGCAAACTTAAGAAGTTTGAACGTATGCGCAATTAAAGGTTGTACGGAATCAACTTGCACCACTTTTAAATGGCTGTAACTTTTTGCCCGTTGGGTATTTTCTATTGAAATTTTGGGTGGAATTAGTTCAATGTGTATTTGTTTACGCTGTGTAAGTTTCACTAGCAGATGTGCAATCGTAGCGAAGATGGAGTCGGAAGAACAGCAGCGGCGCAAAGAAATTTTGCGCACGTACCTCGAAAATCCAGATCTTTCTCATCGTGCCATCAGCAGGAAGCTGGGAATGGTACATTCTACGGTGTCTCGTATTTTAAATCGGTATCACGAACGTTTGACCATCGATCAGAAAGAAAAAAAAGTGGCAGAAATGGATCTCCGTATAGTGTTAAGGATCACAAGCGGGTAGTTCAAGCTTTCAAGAGGAATCCCAACAGTTCAGTTCGAGATGTGGTAGTTAAAACACGTGCACGGAAGCTCTACACCCAGATGTTGACGAAACCACATTGCCTCGTTATGGATGATAACAAGCAGACTTCCGCCAGCTTCCGGGGCTCCAGTTTTTCACTGCTCATCATAAATTCGATGTCCCTGAGGACGTTAGAAAGCAGAAGATGTCAAAGTTTGCCAAAAAATATGATTTCGCAAGCAATTTGCTCGTGTGAAAAGCGGAGCACCCCATTCGTGACAATTGGAACGGAATGCCTCCAAAAGTGTCTATTTCCTCTTCTGAGGTCACACGATGGTCCTTCGATTTTCTGGCCGGATTTAGCCTCGTGCCATTACTCGAAAGAGGTTTTGGAGTGGTACAAAGCTAAGGAGGTCAATTTCGTGCCGAAGCATCTCAACCCCCCGAACGCACCGGAACTGCGGCCAATTGAAAAGTACTGGGCCATCATGAAGCAGGCACTTCGGAAGCATCCTAAGGAAGTTAAATCGGAGAAAGATATGAAGAAAAAATGGATTGCCACGCAAAAAAAAGTTGGTCCCAATGTTGTACAGGACCTTAAGAGTAGTGTAAAGAAGAAGGTTCGTGCATTTGGATATGGAATTGAAATTGAATAAAACAAACATGGGAAAATATTCATAACATGTTTTATTTAACTCCCTGAAAGTTTGAAGATGATTGGTTGAACGGGCGAATTTTGCCGAATATTTCTGTGTGTCGCAATTTGATTCCGTACACCCTTTAGTGGCCGAAACGCACGTATTTGTACCTGTTCCTATTTCCAACATCTTTGAATACAATAAAGCTAATTAAAATTTAGATAAATACAATCAATTGACAACCAATCATTCAGAATGAAGTAAATATCGATGTCCTCTACAGGTTTTTTTTTTAAATAATTAATGCTGACGTTTTAAAACCCTTGCGCTGAACTGGCCGGCTTGACGTGCCGCAAGGGCTCAGTAGGGATCAAGACCCGAAGCTAAGAGTCAGTTCCATTGTGGTTATATCACATTTATTAGCAGAGCAGCACATCGAAATTTTAGGTTCATTATTCTTTATATACAATTTCAGATCATCCATGGATATCCCAAGTTTTGTAAAATAATTTAAAATCATTTTTTTTTTTCTGGTGGCCATGATACATTATCTAAGCTTTCAGGTTCATGGTGGATAAGCGGGTCCGTATACAATTGCAGCAGGACCACAATCTGCAGACACATAAATACAAATGAAATTATTATCGTTTTATATTATAACATCCATTCACTACATTTTGTATGCTTTTTTATAAGTCATTTTCAGCTTCGCATTTATGCATCCTTGTCAGTTATAGCTCATCTAACTTACGTTATGTATTTGAAAAGATAGGAAGGTTTTTTATTGTTTTTTTTTTTTTTTAGAAAGGATCATATTCGGAAAATTCTACTTAAAAAAGCACTTTCCTTCTTCATCAGAAATATATATTAATTCAAAACCTAACAGTTTACAATCATTCATTTCCTATTTCACAGACATGAGGAATCATTTATGGGTGTACAAGAGCTATAGAAAAATTCAATTTCCTATTTTTTTATTTTTTTAGTTTTATTAAGATTCCGTTTTTAGATTCATACTCATCTGAAATTTATTTCGCCTTATTATTAGCTGTCTTCAGTTTTTCCAATATTATTATGAAATTAATACACATCTAATTTTTATTTTCAGTAACAAACCAGTAGATGTCTTATATCTTGTACCTACGCTTATTATGTTCTCTGACTCTTATTGTGAAAACAAATTCTAATCTTAGTAGATCTTATTTCAATAGAAACTGCAACAGTGGAAGTCTTTCGATGAGTGGATGATCAGATTAGTTACGGATATATGTATTCTACTATAGTTTACTGGCTTGCTGGTATTATTATTTTATATTTTAACGTCAGTTTATTATTTTATGTTATGATATTAAATGAGGTGACATAATTACATTTAAATTCATTTCATTAAAATCGCTATTTCCGATGAGACTCACTACATAAATTATTGCAAGGAAACGGAACAGCACATCGAAATTTTGGGTTTACCATTCTATTGCTATATAATTTCAGATTATCCATGGATATTCCAAGTTTGATGAGATAATTTTAAATCATTTTTTTTTTCTCGCAGCTACATTGTCTAAACTTTCAGGTCCACAAATGGAATTGTTATTTTCATTCTTATATTCATTCACTATATTATTTGTCATTATAATAT
Organism: Aedes koreicus; assembly: GCA_024533555.2. NCBI lineage: Eukaryota > Metazoa > Arthropoda > Insecta > Diptera > Culicidae > Aedes > Aedes koreicus. Next base: position 21,281 of record JAHHFK020005159.1, read on the forward strand.
TCAATCGCTATATTTATCATAATTATAATATTAATTCACTATATTTTATACATTACTATATGACATTAAATATATATTGGGAAGGGAGGGAGCATCAGGGTATCACTCAAGCTGGAATTGGACAATGGAGTGATATGACAACCGGCGTCTAGGAGGGAACAAACAGTATCATTTTCTTTATCCTACCGATTCGATTGTGGTGCTGTGAATTCTACTCCAACAGTTTCAGTGAGAGTGACGCGCCCTTCTTAACAAGCCATCCCGTAGAAAGCTTAATGAGTATTGCGAATTGGGTTATTCAATTTTTGGATCGTATCGTTGGAAGGAGATTCTTATGTTCCCGCGGGTTTCGCGTAAGTGTCTCTGCTTACGGGTCCGCCCCACCGTTTTTGGCCCTTTATACAGCGTTACTGTGAATGCAAACCGGTAACTCAATTTGATCTTGCTATTAAGTGGAGCTGCATACATGACAAGGTCTTAGAAGGGATGGTGGCTACCTTACATACATACATACATACATACAATTAATGCTGACGTTTTAAAAAAAAGACGCCGATGTATTTCCAAATATCCAATATGGTTCAACAGGAATATCATTAATTTAAAATGTCGGAAGCAAAAAGCTCACAAAATTGACAAATAATCCAACTCTAGTGACAATCTTCAAATATTTGTGATCAGCAAATTAGTTAAGCGCACCATTCCGAAATTGGAAGAGTATAATTTTAGAACAGAGAACGAAATCACATCATGTCCTAAAACGTTTTTTAAATATGTCAGAACAAAATTAAAATCAAACCATTTCCCTTCAAAAATGCATCTAGATGACCAAAAACCCTCAAAAGCCCTTGTGAGATTTGTGACTTGTTTGCAAAGTTTTTTCAAGAAATTTATGCGACATTTTCAGATGATGATGGCGATCTTGGATATTTTTCATTTTTTCTTGCATTTTCAAATGACATTAGTGTTAGTCAGGTCCATGTTCAGGACATTCTTGTTGGTTTGAAAAATCTTGTTGCTACGAAAGGTGCGGGACCTGATGGAATCCTACTGGAACATGGAAAATCTTGCATTTGAACTAACTTCATCTTTATTTTGGCTCTTCAATTTGTCACTTGACTCCAGCTCAGTTCCCAAAAATGTATAATGGATAAACTCGTATCTAATACCTATTTATGAATCTGACATTCGCAATTATCGTGAAATTGCATCCCAAACGCCGAACAATAGATTACCGAAACAATACGAACCCTGCCATGCCTGATAGCAAAATAGTGCGCAATCAAGCATCGACATAACCGTTCATAGCCAATGCTCGAAGCTAACTGTTTTTTTTCGTAAACTTTCAATTTTTACAACTGCATTCTACAAACTATTTTACTACTGTAGTATAAGCTTCTTAAGCACAATTTATGCTATTGCATTTAAAATAACGATTGAGGGATTTGGTAAAAATAAGAGTCCGTAAATACTTTTCAGACTTGGTCCTATACCCAATGATTTAATTATCTTCAATTCACTCAACCAATCGCAATGTTTTGTGATACAGTGGACGGATTATTATAATTTGAGATAACTCAATGTGGACGTTTTCCAAATTTGGCAGATTGACAGGCAATAGGTGGAGACCCACCTGGTATCCATAGCAAAATGCTTAGAGGCGAACCGGAAGATTCGATAAGCTACCTCCGGTAGGTAAAAAATGGTTGACTTCAAACCACACGAACATATTGCTTGCCATACCAGTACCTTTCGACCGAATTTCTCCACTTGAATCGACCTGTCCGCATCGCTCACATCCTCCCCAACGACGGCAGTAAAGTATTGTGGACCTGGAAGGGTTTTTGAGTCCTCCTTTACATAGGTCTCATCGTCCATCAAAACGCATGCATCCGGACGCTGCAAAAGACGCGAATACAATTTCCGGGCCCTTGTTGCTGCTCGCTTCTGCTGTTCTGCACTTTGTTTCGAGATTTTCTGCTTCTTGTAGGTCTTCAAGTGGTTTCGCCTCTTGATACGCTGGATCATTCCGACACTCGTTCCTGCTTTTTTGGCCAAATCACGTATTAACATTGATTTGTTCTTCATGATTAGAGATACCACTTTCTGATCCAGTTTCGTGTTGGAAGAACCGGGTTTTCTGCCTCTTCCTGGTAGCTCATCTAAAGAATAGTGTTCCCCAAACTTATTAATGATGGTTTTAACACTCGCATGATGAATTCCAAACCGCTTCGCACGCACTTCTCACTTAGCCATGTGTCCAGAACCTTAATTTTCACTTCCTTTTCAATACGCGACATTTTGAAAACGCAGAATTTGAACCGCACAAACAAGTAAACAAAAGAAAGCTGACAGTCAAACGCACAGCATGCAGTGTTCAGAGCATAAAAAAAGCATCACAAATACATGCGTACAACGCAAATGTATGTGGATAGCTTATATTCGATACACTCCTTATGCGAATATAAATACAAGTTAGATTCGCTCACCATCCATCCAATTGAAAATTTAAGAGAGTTTGTATCGAAAATTTCCCATGGAACCTGGGAGGACCTGCTCAGAATCCTCATAGAATACGCTTACAGATACAAACGAGATTATCTCATGTTTCAGAACAGGATGCGATCAAAATCTAGAGCAGCAAGCGCAAAATGTCTTAGGGTGATACACTCGTGAAGGCAAACGAAGCCGCAACATCTGCTAAACAAGTGCATTTGACATTCGTGAATGTCATAGTGACCTGATTGTCGGATTGAGCGCCACTGGCCTTAGCTGTTCGATACAATATGGGCATTCCAGTTTAATTAGAAAATGAGAAGGAAGATTAGGTAATTTCCATTTAATTCCAACTACCTTTATTGCTTATCTTGACAGATACGCGTATTTCTCTACAATGTGCAGACTTCTTCAGTGTCGTATACTAATACTAATACTAGTGTACTTATTTGTGTACTAGTGTTCTAATACTAGTACACGACACTGAAGAAGTCTGCACATTGTAGACGAAATACCCGAATCTGTCAAGATAAGCAAACAAGGTAGTTGGAATTAAATGGAAATTACTAATCTTTCTTATCATTTTCTAGTTACAGGTATTCCACTAAAAAAGCTCACACTCATCAGGATTCATTCCAGTTTGTTGTGTTTGAGCTGATCCTCAGTTAACTTCTTAATTCAATACGACTTCAAGATTTGATAAATTCAACAAGGTTGACCGTGTTCTGATTTTTTTTTTGAACAAAAAACAATTAAAATTAAGTTCAAAGTTTTACCGCAAATTTAGCTGTTAAGATTTCGGTTAAAAATTACCGCAATCGGAGATAATTTCCAAGTGTGTAGCATGTTATGCCCACGTTTCAAAACCACGGTTGAAATCGTGGTTTCAAAAGCACTAAAAAAGAAACTAAACGAAAAGAACATTACGCTCTTGGGATGTCTGTCGAAGAGCGCAGAAAAAGGAGATAAGAACTGACAGCGGAAATCTTCAAACATAAACAATCTACTAACCGACCCGTTAAATCCGTATGCAAACAGTCGCTGCTCCACTCGCTGTTCATCGCACTGGAAAACAAGAGAGCACTTTTTTTTCAGAGACGAGCAGCCGAAAACTGGGATTTTATGATGGAAACATGGATTAATGGCGTCGATCGTCGTTTTGGAGGTTCTAAATAAAGAAACGATTTTTTCTTCTTTTTAATGACCCACCTAACCTGAAGCTATGCGTGGTGCGTAAATGTATAATGGCTTCAATTATCGCCCATTTGCGCTGCTTCTGCGAACCGGAATAAAGTGTGGCCTTCCGCTCTATATGTTGGTATAAACAACGTCTAGTGCATCATTTTTTAACCTCGCTCTTCAGGCATTAATTGCTTTGCGATTATAGCTCAGGAAAAAAAAAAGCTAGTGGCTTCAAGGCGGGAGAGGAATTTTTCGGTGTTAACTCAGGTGTCGTCTTGGCAACTTTCTCGCGCGCGTTTGCTGCAAATTGCCTACGGGCAGGTGTTAATTGGTACGCGAATGAGTCATCCCATCTCCGGTGAAACCCGGTCTGGTCTAGTTGAATTTGGTTCCGTTCGGTTCGGAAGCTGAAATCTATTTTCGAAGCGCGTGTCCTTTGGGTTTGTTTTGAATTTGCTGAAATTGATGAAGAGAAGATCGAAATATTTGGATCAACAGGTTGTTTGTTTGTTTTCCAGGGTGTTAATTTGATGGGAAAGTGGTTGGTACAGCTGGAGATTGCTTAGAGAAAATTGACGACGTGAATCATAGAAGGAGTGTGCACGCACATGTGTAGCAACGAAAATTTACATAAACGTCTATTTATTCTAGCTTGCCGACTTTGCACCTCGCCATTATCAGGGGGAAACAGTGTTCAATTTACCGCAATCTTGCTCAGTTGAATTGAATAATACGAAAGCTGCAAGTGCCTAACTGCTTTGCTTCGGTTCGATGGCGTAATAAAACCGAAAATTACGCTCTTCACCCGCGGCACGCAGCATAAGTGCTATCTTCTCGGCTGCTTCTCCAAGAGTAATTTCTCGGCTCGTCGCGCACAAATTCGCACCCAATCTTCTCTTCAAGACGGTGAGAGTAAGCAGTACGCATAATTTCCCCACACCCTTCTGAAAAGGCACTCCTATCTTATTGGAAGTAATGAAGGCAAATCTGTTGAATGCGTAGGTAGATCGACAAGATTTGGCCAATTGTTGGTCTTCCTCGTCACACGTCAAGTTCTCCGAGACGTGGAATGCGGGAGGCAACCTAATTCGAATATAAATGAGATTTGTAAATTGCGCATTTCTTTTCCTTCGCTGCCGTTCTACATGTGCCTTACGTGGTAGGATGCAGAAAATCCCGACACATTCAGCGGTCTGTCGTAGTTCATCATGTCCGAGTGAGATTTCTCATCTGAATTGCATTAAAATGAGAGCTGCACACCAGTGCGTGGGATGGTGACTATGGAGCGTTTCCAGATGAAATCAGCCGGAAAAAGTCAAAATCTTGCACGACCCTCTCGGATTTGGATGAAACTTTGCACATGTCTTCGGAATTGGTGATGATGAATTTTTCGCGGGTTAAGGGAATTTTTTGACTCAAGACATTTTTTTCAAAAGGGCGTATGTGTTTTGTCATGCGTATTTTTCAAAAAATCATAACTCGAAAACTGTTGGTTGTAATAAAATTGCGTCTGAGAAGAATTTGTAGTTAATTAATTTGACTTTCTGAAAAAAATATGTACACTGTAAAAAAAATTTTTTTTTCTTCAAAAATATCAAAAAATAAACTTAAAAATCATGTCAAATCTGTCCAACGTACGATTTTTATAATTTTTTTTTCCAAAAAGACTTTAAGTCATAAGAAGAAGAATAGAAGTTGTTCTACGATGGAGCAACTTAAGATAAAAAAGTTCTTAGAAGTAAGAAAAATTCAAGTTTTTACCAATTTGTTGTTTTTGCATAAATAACCATATTTTAATAATATAATACGATTTTTCTAGTGATTTCAAACAAAAATGCTCTTGATGAGCAACATCCTATATGTACCCGTTTTCGAGATAATTTGATAGTAATGTCGAAAAAATGGCTTTTTCCATGAAAATATCCCTTTTTCAAAAGTTAGTCGTAATTGTCCATCTTCAAAAGTATTTTTTTCAAATTGTACATAAAATTTTTAACAACTATCCTTTTGACACCAAGAAGATTGAACATCTTCTTAATTAACGAAAATAACGAATCTTAAATACCAAATAAAAATTTTGAGTTTTTGTTTGTTCATACATGATTTATTTATTTTTTCTACTATTTTTAAAAAAAATTGTATTTACATTTTTACTAACACTATTTCCTAACATTCCTATAAATATTATGAAAACTCAGTATTTCGTCAGTTGAAAATATTTTCGCAGCGATTTTGTTATCTGCAACCAGAGCTGGTAAATCTCACGGCCATCATGTGACAATGAAAAAACAGGCCATCTCACTATCACGAGAAGAAATGAACTATCATGAGATTTCTTGTCATTCTCACACCATCATGTAGTCATGAGATTTTGTCTTATGAGTTTTTGTTTTACAAATTTCCAACTAAACTAATTGAAACTAGCCAAGCAATAATATGTTATCGACAGAGTGGACATTTTATTTCAAGTTTTGTTATGAGACTTACAATTATATCAATAAATGTGCTTGTAATAGCGATGACCAAAACACTGTCACGAGCTGTCATGACGAAAAATTCGATGAGATTTAGAAAAAAATCTCCATCGTCGTTTTCTCGCCCGATGAGATTTTCAGTCGTAGTTCGGTAAGAATCGTAGGTCATTTTTCATTGAAAATGACATTTGCCAGCCCTGTCTGCAACTGGAATGAAGGAGTGATATTTCTGTGTACCAGGAATCATTTTTGTTTGCTGATAACTACCACCCCATTCTGCAGCTCCCTCTTCATATTCTTCTTGTGAAACATAGAAAAATGATATTTTTGTGAAATTTTCTTGAAATCTCTTAATAGCCCAATCATACAAAGTTTTCGCACTTGTTATTGGATGTTCATGTTGTTTGGCCAAGCTTGCTCTTGTTGCCATTCGTTTTAATGTGCCGCCAATTGCATCACATGGTCCCTTACCATGTGAAGTTGCGAAAAAATGCCACTCAGAATCAATGTTGTATTTCTCTTTAAACTTGCAGAGGCTTGCAAAAATTTTTCTATTTTTGTATTGGGAAGCAGCCCCATCAGACATAAAAATGGCCTTTTTTATATTCATTAGTTGATTTAAATACGTTAGTAATTTAGAAATAAATATGTACTTGTACCGCAATAGTATCATGCCTTAGAACTTCTGATATTACAAAAAAAAACTTAGATTTTTAAGCATTCCTGACTCCATATAATAAATAACAAACGGATGAATTGTAGCCTGATCATTGTTCCAATGATGACTTTGAACAGCATCCTGAAGTACAAATGAATAATTCTCTGCAAAATCGCAAATAATAACTACTTCTCCTTCTTTTCATGAAGACTTTTTATCTTTTAAAAATTTAGATTGCTTTGTTTTTATATAATCATGAGTTAATAGTTTTTCTAATTTCTCGCTAAAATATTCAACAAATTCATCGACAGGTTTTAATAGCGTTTCTAAATTACATCTATCAGTTGTAATCCATTGTTCGAACGATATATCAGACAAGTTATGTTCCTCAAGTTCTTTTAAAAATCTTATCTCAAATTCTGACAGCGTGGGACAATTTTCGCATTCATGGAGGTAACAATATTTTGATCTTGATGATGAATTACACAATAACTTCTCAAAATGTTGATTACAATCAGTGTTGAATGAATATTTTTTTAAACTGTGAAGCATTCAATCAATATTTTCGTGAATTGCGCAAACACAAACGTTGTGAGAACCTGAAGCATTTAGCAATTTACAATGTTTTGATCGTACTGCTGCAAAAGTACTAAATCCAATTTTATATGCACTGACTTCTTTAAATCGAGTGAAAGTTTGTCTAAGTGATGAAAGTAATAACCGTTTTTGAATTTGTTGACGCTTACCATTAGTGTTTACAGAGACATAATCTCTTTGTCCCGGCATGGATCTGCTGATGTCGTCCTCGTCAAAAAATTGTATCACTTGATTCTTTATATCCGGATTCAAACGATTCCCCGATCTGTCGTTGGGGGTAGCCAATACTCCATTTTCGGCTGCCAATTCTTTTGCTTGTAATGCAAGGTATTTGTTTGTTTCAAATTTGCTCGTTATCTGCTGAATCGTCCACGAATTAGGCAAAACTGTTAATATACGTATTTTATCTATTCTCGAACAATCTGGTTCTATGAATTTTCCTTTCAATTTGGAAATAATTTCATCATATTCCACAACCTTTGTTTTCAATGCAGCTAACTCTTCGACTTCTTCTTGTGGTGGTAAGCTGAATAGATATTTTCTAATACCTGCTACAATTTCGGCAAATTTTTGCCGACGGTATTTATCGTTTTTAAATTCTTCAATGGATATCGGAGACACATTTATTCCTGCAATTCCATTATTGAATAACTCAATGTTGTGTATCCTGGAATAATCCGGTAGGTCACTGTCCTGAGAAGATGCCGAGGTAATTGAAGCTGCCGATGGTATTTCCTTCAAATCGTTCCGTGATGTGGCTGGTGCTTCGTCATGTCCACCGTTTTCTGGTTGCTCCACTCTTTCGACAGGATTACGACGATACGAATATAACCGATATGAATCACAAATTCTTAATGACGTGTCCAAATGGACCGTACACTGCATGGATAAAAGTTTTTCAATTAACTTGTCAGTTAAATTTCTAATTTAGGCGAAAACCGTCTCCCGATTTCACGAAAAGGTTTACAACAATGCTTTGTTTTCAAATTTAATCGTTCAAATCGTTTTACACTTTACGCTACTTATGAAAGACACTGTTAAACGGATGTCATGACTTTGTAATGTAATCCTTTTTATACGTACTAGGTACGCACTTTAGGTACTTTTTTGAAATATTGGTATGTGCAGGGGTATGCATGTAAATTATATTTTCTGTCAACACCAAAGGGAATGCATGAATAGGTATAAATGGGCGTAACAATTGTATTCTTACTGTTATAAGCAGTTTAACTAATTAAATACATTATGTTTCTACCTGAACAAAATACGCTTGTACACTAACATGAATACTAATTATTTTTGTTTCGGGTTAGGTTTTCATAATATACTGTAAGTAAAAGCAGCAAATTTTGTCGTGCTACCTACAGTAAATATCAGGAATCAGTTTGTCTAGTATTCTCGGTAATAAAAGGTATATTGTAGAAAATTTTATGTACAATTTGAAAAGAATACTTTTGCAGATGGACAATCACGACTAACATTTGAAAAAGGGATATTTTCATGGAAAAAGCCATTTTTTCGACATTAATTTCAAATTATCTCGAAAACGGATACATTTAGAATGTTACTCACCAAGAGCATTTTTGTTTAAAATCACTAGAAGAATCGTATTATATTATTAAAATATGGTTATTTATGCAAAAACAACAAATTAGAAAAAACTTGAATTTTTCTTACTTCTAAGAACTTTTTTATCTTAAGTTGCTCCATCGTAGAACAACTTCTATTCTTCTTCTTATGACTCAAAGCCTTTTTGAAAAAAAAAATTATAAAAATCGTACGTTGGACAGATTTGCTAATTGATTTTTAAGTTTAATTTTTAATTTTTTTTGAAGAAAAATTTTTTTTTTTACAGTGTACATATTTTTTTCATAAAGTCAAATTAATTAACTACAACTCTTTCTCAGACAACCAGATCTCAGATTTTATTACAACCAACGGTTTTCGAGTTATGATTTTTTGAAAAATACGCATGACAAAACACATACGCCCTTTTGAAAAATTTGTCTTGAGTCAAAAAATTCCCTTAACCGGCGGAAAATCCATCGTCACCAATTCCGAAGACATGTGCAAAGTTTCATCCAAATCGGAGAGGGTCGAGTTCAGTCATTTGCTCATTTGGCAGAGAAATGCTCTATCTTGATGACACTCGGTGTATGGCTTCCTTTATAGTTATCAGGGAACCACAGTTTTTCGAAGAAGCCACGCATTCGTGGTTTCAGAATACCCATTGCCGTTCTGCTAAAGATCCAAAATGCTAATGAGAGAGGTGCCACTATCCATCCAGGACAAAGAGCTACACTTTGCTGGGACCGTTGTGTCAGGTTTCGTTTCCTGTTGCTGACTGCTACTGCTGATACATAAGAATGAAGAGAAGCACTATCACTTTCCTCTGCAGCTGTTGGCAGAGCAGAACGGTATGTGATTTGACTGCTCCGGGGAAGCGCAGTGTGCATGCTGATAAGACATGGGAAATGATTTCGGAAGTCTTGCGGAAAGCGGTAATTGCCTTCGTAATTTTTCACAAGGCTATGCCTGTTCTTGGTCTACTAAAAAAGTGCAGAAACAGGGCTTGAAATAAACAAATGCATGCTCTATAGGAGGTATTTAAGGAAGTTGTGCATCGATTTAAACCACAATTTGAAATATCATCCAACATCATTCCAATGATAATCTCAAGCTAAAACTCACAGAAATATGCTTGAAATCTGCTTAATGCAATTTACATTCACTGTCGTTTAGATATCAACAGCTCAATCTATAAACTTCCTGTCCGGTCGCATAGAAATCACCACCGAATAAACAACACCGTCTCGGTTGTTGTTGTTGTCAGCATAAACTACTCTCCCAACCCCAACATTGGACCTTGCCTCGTACCTCCCGCCGGCACTCACATTTCATCCAATCACACTGCCGCTAGTAGTGGCGTGGCGTAAAAATGTCGGTTTGTCGCGTGCGCCTCCACAATGGCAATTGTGTCACAGAGCAGGAACAACCGTTCTTCGAGCTCCGTAGTAGAACAATGCTAAAAGTGATGCTTCACTGTTTACCTCTACCCAGCTCTGCTAGGCGCTAGGCGCTTTTATTCGTAGCAGTGGTAGCAGGTGTGGAATGGCTCGGCTCCCGGCAATTGCCCCTGTTCTGAGCACTAACTACCGTTGTCGTTAATAACCACTCAACTGACTGAGATCGCTGCTGTTTCTTGTTGTTGTTCAGCCCACTTAAAGGATGATGATGATGAGGATGATGATGATGTTAATTTTAGTTCGAAAAAAAGAGCATGCTCACTTCTACTTAGGATCGGCATTAATTAATCATGATTCGCTGGATTCCATTGTTCGAGGCAGGCGTAACCGTGATCATGGCTGATGATAGGACAAATTTCAAAGTTTGACGGAAGGGTGTGTGTGTGTGCGTGTTAATGAGAACATAAAAAGTGAATATTGCCTTTTTCTGATGGGTCATCGTCTTCGCGAAACTTTCTGCTTCTGGCGAAGATCGACCGTTCCTAGTGCCGGCAGAATTGGGCGGTCGTCGCTCGATGAAGGGTCAAGTACTTAATGGCTTTGTCCATTTTCGCGTTGGAAAGCTTGGGAAAGCGGGCGGAGAGTGCTCGTAAATTGACCTGCCGTCACGGGGTAACCGACTCGAGTGGAAAATAAACAATTTGGAATCGAATTGGAGGCTTTATTATCGGAATGTAATTCCTATAATTGGAACTGTCGATCGGGGCCATGCGGCAAATACATTCAGGATTGAGAATGTCATTAACAAAAATGTAACGGCTTTCAGCGAGTTAATGGGTCGTGAAAGAGGTGGACGCTCTTCTGAACGTGATTATACAGTCGTTGATTCCTTTATTCATTGTGATATCAATCGTTTCGCTATATGTGTTGAAACAGGACATCATTCTATTTAAAGGAGCATTTTTGGCATAGTTCGTTCTTTGATTGTTACAGAATAAACCCAATAGATGGGGTCGAAGAGCCCGCCCTCGTTCCGCGAAATGTTAACAATAGGGAGGAGGCAGTCCCATGCTCCCTATCCAAATCGTTTTACTTGGGTGCCCTGATGGTCCCCACATAACGGGGGATGTGTTATTTAATATTTAGTAAATTTTGTACAAAAATTAGGATACCATTATAGACACGAATGCTAATTAATTCAAATTTTAAACTTAAATGGTACATCCAATGGATTGTTACTGAAAAATAGATAAAAATTAGTTATGTATAATTATCCTTCTAGTCCAGGAAAACCTGAAAACAGAATAGATCATTCCAAATATCTGAGATAAAATGTCAACAAAAGATATTATTTTATAAGACATGTTGTAAAATTTTTCTTTATACTGTTCTAGTAACATTTCAAAGGTTGCAATCGAAGTGATCGAAGAGTCCGGTTTGATGATTTCTGAAATAATGGCTATGTTACCATAATACCACTAAACACAATATTAAAGGAGCATTTTTGGCATAGTTCGTTATTTGATTGTTTATAAGAAATAATTTTTTATTTAAAAGAGAGCGAGTAGGAGCATACAAATTTAAGTTTTCTAATATTTCTGGACTGTTTATTCGTTGCTCAATAACATCAGCTATGAAAGCAATCATTGCGAACTCTCTTCGTCTTTGAAGTCCTTCAAAATTAATCATCAAACATCGCGACTCATCTGATGGTAATGGCAGACGTGTCCAACCTAATTTTCTTAGAGTAAACAACACAAATTGTCTCTGAACCGATTCTATACGGTTTACATATTTTCCTTGATATGGAGCCCAAACAACGCTACAGTATTCTTGTATGGGCCTCACATATGCCACATATAGTGTTTTCAAATGTGTTAGGGTCGTTGAAATGCAAACTATATCTTTTAATAAACCCAAGCATGTTATTTGCTTTATAGATGATATTATTGCAGTGATCAGCAAAGGATAACTTAGAGTCAAGTATTACTCCTAGCTCTCTAATTTTATGACATCTTTCAATTACTATCCGACCTAGAGAAACTATTTTTTGTGTTATGGAATGCTTTCTCGAAAACGATGTAGAGGTGCATTTTTTTGCGTTAAGATCTAACAAGCATTTTTTACACCAGGTGTAAAAATTATTGATTTCGTGTTGAAAAATATCAAGATCATGTGGTTTTTGTACTTCCATAAACAGTTTCATGTCATCTGCATATACTGAGACTTGAAGAACTTTCAAAAAATTTTCTTGTGGCACTCCAGATGTGACATTTACTATTTTAGAGAGATTGCCGTCAAGTCTTACTCTTTGCGTTCTTGATGTCAAGTAGGACTCGATCCATTTCAGTAATCTTGGATTAAATCCTAACTTTGATAACTTAAAAAGCAGCACAGGTATGTCTACTCTGTCAAAGGCTTTACTAAAATCGGTATATAATGCTTCTACATAATGAACTTTATCCATTACGTTTAACGAAAATGTTAAGAAGTTGATCAAGTTAGTAGATGTTGATCTCCCTTTTACAAAACCATGTTGCTTATTAGTAATCAATAGTTTAGCTTGAGAGAAAATTTTGTCATTTATAATAGATTCAAATAGTTTAGGGATGCAAGATAGAATAGCAACCCCACGGTAATTTTTTATATCAGAGTTTTTACCACTTTTGAAAATTGGGATTGAAAATGATTTCTTCCAAATGGCGGGAAGAATACTGGACTTCAGTGATAAATTAAAAAGCAAAACTAAAGGCTCAACTAATTCTTTTGAAAACGATTTGAGAAATATAGGAGGTAAACCATCTGGTCCAGCACCTTTTGAGGCATCCAATGTTTCAAGGGCACGTAAGATTTCTTTATCGGATAAACTAAAGACTGAAATATCTTTCATTGGTTCAGGGAGGTACGAAAAATATTGATGATCACGCTCATTATCATCGTGAGATGTATAGACGTCTTGAAAGAAATCAGCAAATAAGTCACATACTTCATTAGAATTATTACCACTTTTGTCATCTAGATGCATTTTAGAAGGAAAGCTCTGAGATTTTCGTTTCTCTTTAACATGTTTGAAGAAGTATTTAGGATCCGATTTTAAATTGTTTTCTATTTTTGTGTTGTGTGCTTTGTATGCTATTTTCATTTCAAGATTTAGCTGATCACATCAAGTAGATAGATAGGTTTTCATCACTTTTATTTCTTTTATTTGCTTTATGTGCTTTCTGCTTTGTATTTTTAAGATTTCTTCGCTTTTTGGGGACTGTTTGTTCTAAAATATCGTACATTATCAGCAATTCGTAGAATGCATCCACTGATTTTTCTATGCTACGATTACGCGTTAAAATTTGCCAATCAACACAATTTAATTTATTTTTGATTACTGCAGTGTTTGCTTTGCTGAAATCATAAAATGATTCGGTAAAATTGTTATCCTTCGTTGGGTTTTCTTCGTGTATAAATACGGAGTATTCAACAGCAGTGTGAAATACTTCATTTTTCCAAAGGGGCGAATATGACTCGGATACGCAGAAATCGTCCGACATATTTGTGAATAACAAATCTAAGTAGCAGTTGTTTTTATTTTTCACGGTATTTACTTGATGTAGCCCTAATTCAGCACTTTTATCAAACAGAGTATGAAGCGTTTCGTTGTCCCCTACAATTGGTATCAAGAAAGATTCATTTTCGTCATCACATTTGCTTCAAAATCAAATTTCGAAACAATATCACCAGCAATACTAAAAAAAAATTTCATACGACTCTTTCCTCGCGTGTTCTGGGGGGAAATACACTGACGCAGAAATGTGAATTTGACCTCCAATGAGAAATCTTACCCATACATGGTCAAACTCCTTACACTTGTCTGATGAAATATGTTCCGATTCATATTTAACACTAACTGCTATTAAAACACCTCCACCGCATTTTTTTTTTTTGGGATAACAATTTATCACGATCATCTTTAAAAACGTTAAACAAATTGCCAAAAACTTCTTCGTTATACATTCCATTATCTCAACTCATCTCAGTTCTTACAATTACTGTATAATTGCACGCAGCAACTTGTTTATTAATTTCGTTCACTTTAATTGCACTTTGCATTCTGTTAAAACTTTGACAATAAATTATTAGTTCTTTGCTCTCATGTTTCTGAGGATCGGTTATTTGTGGCACTATATTACTCGAAAACCTAAACCTTTGGAAAGAATTTTCCTTTACACCATACGCAAAATTAATTTTGTGCGACGGTTTAAATTTCTTAAACTTTTTTCCTCTCCTTGTTTAAAAGTAGACGTAAAAATTTCCGCAAAATCTTCGGGGGGGCCACAATTTTTTTTTCCCCCGGGGGGGTCCATCAATTCAGGGAAACACGAATGCTTACATGTGCATGCCACGCGTGATGCAGCCGAGAGGGTCCCCTTTGCGATCCAATTGGTTGAATGTGCAGGGGCGGAAGGTGACGGAAAGGATGGTGCATCGCCGGCCGGGTAAGGGTTTAGTATGTCACCTCTTTGAAAGTGAACTGGTCGATGGCAAGGTGGAGGTCTGGAGAAACGATCCTTTGCAGTAGCAAGAAGCTCTCGGTCAGGTGGAAGTTGGTTGTATTTGTTGTTATTGTTGTTGTTGTTGTTATTATTGTTATTGTTGCAATGGTTGGTGGATATGTAATTTTCACTGTAGCTATTGCAGTGGGTTCTGTTGACGTTAATATTGTTGCTATTGTCACTGCGATGATTGAAACCGTTATTGTTGATTTGCATTCTTAGAGAATTTTGTTGCTTCTTTCGCCTTCTAGCTTTTGCAGCATTTTTTTTCCTGGTTTAAACGATTTAATTTTCGGGCATCGTATTCGGTCCAGTCTGCTTTCCAAACCTTTCTGGTACCTAGTAGGCGCCACCCTGAATCATTATTGCAATTCAGTTCAACCTCCAAACTGGGGCAGGCATCAGATGACGAAGGCAAAGGTGCAGCGCTCCGTGCTGACGCTATATTTGCTGACAGTGACTTCAGCTCGTCAAGTATATCTAGTTCCAACACGGAGTTGGAGTTCATTGTGCAACTAGCAGCAATATCAGGTGATAGCTGATTTAAATGACTAATCTCGTTGTTTATATTTCGGAGGTCACTTGATATGTCTGACGTCACAGTTTTTAACGACGTAGTAACACTGTCCTTAGTCGTCATCATAGCTACATCAAAAAATGACGTCACGTGATTCTTTATGGCAACAACACTGCAATAATTCTTTCTGTAACGCGAAACGGTGTATTACCTCGGTGTTTGCGTGTAGTTTTGTTTTGTTTTTGTTGTTCAATCAGACGATTGAAATCCAACTTTGCCTGCAGAAATTCTTGGCATTCGTCGCAGCATGGTAGGAGATATGAGCTAAGATCCACTACCTTTTTGTCCTTCCTGCGCAGTGAATTCCGCTGCACAGTTACTCCCACGCAGGTTGCATGAAACGGACGTTGACAACCTGCACACTTCCACAAAGGCGACTCAACGCAAGAGTCGAATGAGCAAATTTCGCAATTCATTTTAAATTACTCGGCACTGATGACGCGAAAAATAGAATATTAAAACGAGAATGAAATCGAAACGCACGCAAAAAAAATAATAATCGCGAAACGCGCGTGGCTAGGAGCAAATTAAAAACGCGTCCGACCTGATTGACGATTAAATTAATAATAATTAAAATAATATTTATTGTAAAAATGATGCGAGAAGATTTAGAAAAAAAAAAATATTAAATGTGGGGGGGGGGGGAGAGGAAAGAAAGGAAGAAAGAAAAATAAAATTATTTTTTTTGGGGGTGGGGTTGGGTGGTTTTGGGGGGGTTTTTGTGGGGTTTTGGTGGTGGTTGGGTTGTATTTTTTTTTTTTGTTTTGGTTTGGGTTTCAAACAATTATCACTAACCGATGAAAAATGCGTATCAAAACAAACTCTTAATCGACAACATGAGACAGATCTGTCACAAGTTTCCGAGTGGTCGATTGAGTTGACCAACTCGACAAAATTTCGTCGATCCTGACATCTATAATAGCAAAATAGACCTGTCGAGCAAAGTGACGGTCGACTCGACTTCTATAATTGGCCCCTATGTATAGAATTGAATGAAAAATTCGAGTATTCGGGTATAACAAGTTTGAATAATTTTTTTTATGCCATTTTAATCATTTCTATGATAAATTTTCGTAGCTTCGAAAATAAATAGACATAAGTTTGAACTGTGAACCTTGCAGCAGAATGTCAGATTCGAAATTAGAAAGATCTGCTTTTGATTGAAGGAAGAAAAAAATTCCCATAATATTTATTGGTTTATTGATTTCATATCCTTAATAACTACCAGAAATAATATATTGAATCTGCAGGGGATTGGAAGTTTTGAAATAAGAAAGAACTACTCACTATTTAACGAAGGAATAATCTCTCATGGTAGTTCATTAGTTTCATGTCGAAATGACTTCATAAAATATTTCAATTTTCCACTTTTCAAAGTTCGGCCGTCATCATTTGGCGGAATGATTTTCAGCTTAATGACCCATGTGGCCTAATGCCGCTCGAACTACTGCCATTTAGCCTAATTGGCCCTACACCCTACAATTTTGAAGGGTCCGTCAACTCCCGTTCAACGCATTTATGTTCCAAAGCACCATCCGTACAAAATCGAAACTTCAAAACTTATTCTTATTGAACCTTATTGAAAATGGAATTCGAGTTATATTTAGGTAAAAAATCACCATTCCTATGGAATTAAATATAGAACAGTCGAGTAAATAAAACAAAACCAAATTGATTTTTTTGATAGCTAACAACCAACTTACCATTGTAGAACGTCCAAGCAAGAATTATGAGCATGTCGATATGGATACGATTATTTTATTTTCTAATATCGCATCATCCCTTCTTGGGGCTATTCAAACACGATACAAACATTCGAAAGGACAATTCCGATCCGATACACATCAACTGGTGCAATCTAATACTTTAGATAACAAACAAACCCGTAGTGCAGCAGCAAATATGAATGAACCACTCCCTCGTGTGCCATCTGTCGTTAGGAGCAAAAACTTAACACTCGAATGATTTCTTTCCTGTCGCTCGTTTCGTTTCTGAGTGCATTGCAAAAACCCAACAATCAAAGCATCATCGATGGGGATTTGCGGGAAAACAAAATATCCAAACGAGCTCATCTGTGAAGCGAAAAGAATGCACTACAATTGGATCGTATCTAAAAATGAATAAACACTCTTGAGAACCCGCCAGCTCCGGTTCTACATCGACCACCGGCTGCAGATGTGCATAACCTTGCCGCGGTGCTTTTCCTATGTCCCTCGGGCAATGTTCAGCGAACAGCTGCCCGACGACGATGGCAAACAAATCTGGATGAAAGAATCAAATGTATTGGAAAATATCGAAATCCATAAACGAGATAACGGGGTTATGGCGAATCGCGGTGACTTTCGTTTCGTCCCAACCAAGAATGGCTCAGGCCGTTGTTTTCGGCGAAACGATCGACTGAGATGGGGCCGAGCTTGGGATTGGCAGTAGCAGAGGGAGACCAACATCCAAAGCTCTGACACTTGGCGCACGGCGGATGGCTAAACAATTTCTCTCCTGCTTCGAAATGGCAGACTATAAAATTTTCAGTTTTAGAAGATAAAAAATATTAATCTCGTTGTTTTTTAAAATTGGTTTTTCGTTCGCGTTCGATCTGCTACCAGTCGGTGCCACTCAGTTCCATCGTTTGCTCCTGAATGCATACTATTTTGTTTTTGTTTTTGATGGTTTCATTTCCTGATCCTCTGAATGGAAGCCCGAATAAGGACACGGTCCAGTGGGTTGGCACGGCAACACGAGACAGGGCACAATGGCGCGCGGCCGATCTTCCCGCTGCTTGAGAGTTCCGATCTGAATGTGTGGGTGGGTGGGTGTGTCATTATGCGAGGCGACGATTCGAATGTAATTGGATTTTCACTCAATTTCACCTTTAACCTAGCGCACATAAATATGTGAGTCGCGAAAAAAAAAAATCACCAGTGCATTGTTTCGGCAGAATTAAAAGCTGGCTTTCGGATTCGAATGAAAATTCCATTTATCGCTGCGATAAAACATATTGCCAGAGGTATTCTGTTTGCTGGCGAATTGAGTGTTGCCTTCTGTTGGTTACTGAATTCCAGAAGAAAAGGTAACGTGATGGTGCGGACAATTTGAATAGCGTAAGGGTGGGGAACCGGGAAGACCGTAGAGTAGGTGAAGATTCAGGTTGAATGGCATCGACGGATCTACGGGTCGCGGATGGTGGGGTTCCATCAGATATGATGTACAGCTACTGAGTACCGAATAAGTAGCCCCGGACGGCGACGGGGACTGTTTAGGATGTGGAGGAACTGAGCAGTTGTTGGACTCTGTTGAGTTTCTTCCAAAAACCCACAAATATCCGAAAGCAGCCCGGACAAAAGCGAGCCACCCCGCTTTTTTAAAATAAGGGTAAAAATCCAAGCCTTCACCCATTTGAGCGTCTGTTCTCCATGTTAGGGGCGGCTCAAAACAGCGTCTGTTCTCCATGTTAAAAGCGGCTGAGTTCACCGTCTTGTTAGTGCGCCCAGGACTCTAAGTACAAAAGCCGAAAGTCCTGGTGGTGCTTGGGACTGTTAAACAGCAGCATCACGATGGTCCTCCTGCGAGATAGTGGGGTTGGTTGTGGGCCTTGCGAGCCGACACCATTACAAAGGAATTGCAACGAATAATACACAAGGAAGAAATTCGAACCGGAACAATCGGCATGGACCTACGCTACGAAAACGGACAAACGATTGGAAACTCGGGACGTGGAACTGCCGAGCTCTCAATTTCCTTGGAGGAATTCGCGTGCTTTCCGACGAATTGAAGAACCGCAAGTTCGACATCGTAGCGCTGCAAGAGGTGTGCTGGAAAGGATCCACGGTGCGTACGTTTCGGGATGGTCATACCATCTACCAGAGCTGCGGCAATACACACGAGCTGGGAACAGCTTTCATCGTGATGGGTGAGATGCAGAAGCGGGTGATCGGTTGGTGGCCGATCAACCTCCGAATGTGCAGGTTGAGGATCAAGGGCCGGTTCTCAACATCAGCATCATTAATGTACATAGCTCTTAGCTCGGAAGTACCGACAAAAATCAATTCTACGCGCAGCTGGAGCGTGAATACGACCGCTGCCCATGCCATGATATCAAAATCATCATCGGGGATTTCAACGCTCAGGTTGGCCAGGAGGAGGAGTTTAAACCGGTGGTTGGAAAGTTCAGCCCACACCAGCTGACCAACGAAAACGGCCTTCGACTTATCGACCTCGCCGCCTCCAAAAACATGGCCGTACGTAGTACCTTCTTCCAGCACAGCTTCCCACATCGGTTCACCTGTAGGTCACCGAATCAAACGGAAGCACAAATCGACCACGTTTTGATCGATGGCCGGCACTTCTCAGACATCACCGACGTCAGAACCTACCGAGGCGCTAACATCGACTCGGACCACTACCTAGTGATGGTTAAGACTCTCCGTAGTGAATAACTTTCGGTTCCGGCGCCCGCCACAGTACAATCTCGCGCGACTGAAGCAACCTGACGTCGCCGCAAGGAACGCGCAATCGCTCGAAACTGCGCTGCCGGAAGAGGGCCAGCTCGACGTAACCCCTCTCGAGGACTGTTGGAACACCGTGAAAACAGCTATTAGCAGCGTGGCGGAGAACGTCTTAGGTTATCTGGAACGAAGCCGACAGAACGAGTGCTTCGACGAGGAATGTCAGCAGGTGTTGAATGAGAAGAACGCAGCGCGGGCACTTATGCTGCGTCAAGCTACCCGTCATAGTGTGGAACGATACAGGTTGAAGCGGCGACAGCAGACCCAACTCTTCCGGGAGAAAAAGCGCCGCCAGGAGGAGGAGGAGTGTGAGGAACAAGAACAGCTGCACCACTCACATGAAACGCGAAAGTTCTACCAGAAACTCAACGCATCCCGCAGAGGCTTCGCTGAAAAACAACAAATCGGTTGGAAGGGATGGAATCTGAGCAGAACTTATCAAGATGGGCCCGGACAAGTTGGCAAATTGCCTGCATCGACTGATAGACAAGATTTGGGATACCGAACAGCTACCAGAGAAGCGGAAGGATGGGGTTATCTGCTTATAAATCTGGTTATTAAACTATCACTGTCCTTAATGCCGCCTATAAAGTATTATCCAAATCATGGATCATCGCTTTCTCAAACAACGCTGATAATCCTGAGAGAAGGCTGATTGGTCCATAGCTCTTGGGAGAGGAAGAATTTTTCCCAGGTTTCTGTATGGGGATGACTTAAGCTGCCTTCCAAAACGAGGAGAAATATCTAAGTCGCAGGCATTGGTTAAAGATCAACGCCAGATGACTGTCGACCTGGGAGCTCAATTGCTTGAACTCCAAGTTCAGGATGTTGTCGAAACTTGGGGCCTTCATGTTCTTTGAGGTTTTAATATAGGTCAACAGTTTGTCAGATGAGATCTCCAACCCCTCCGAGAAATAGTTGGGGCTTAGATGAATGTTGTTCGCAAGCTCGTCAATGACAGCTTCGTGCGGACTGACGATATTATGTCCAAAATTGTGGGAGCTGACGATAATGTTGACCTGTCTCAGCAGCCTTCTCTGCCGGAGCGACCCATAGAGTCATTGCTGGCTAGTGGGATCAACGGTGGAATGGGCCTTAACGTGGCTAATAAATGTTAGTCAACTTCCAAAAGGGCTTTGCACAATTGTATCAAATCTTTAGTGGTCTATCATTGAGTGTAGAGTTGCTCATCTGATCTATCATTGTGATACCTTGCTTGAGAGATCGCTTGTTCGATGCCCTGCAGTTGCCAATCGATGTCATCAATCGACTCGAGGTGCACGTCAAAATCGACGCTCTTGTTGACTTGCTGTCTGAACCTATCCCATCTGGCGCGATGGTAGTTCCGCCTGGTGATCCGATACCGATTGACCGAGGAGCCAACTTTGACTACCACTGGATAGCTGTCCGAGCTAAGTTCCGTGGGCCGTTGAGTAGGGAAGTTCTCCAAAAATATTCAGGGAAATCATCAAATATATTCAGGGAAGTTCTTCACGGAAGTTCTTCAAAGAACAATAGATGTTCTTGAGAGAAAATTATGGAAGTTCTTCAGAGAACTTCAGGTGAAGATATTCAGAGAAAGTCTTCAAAGATATTCAGAGAAATTCTTCAGAAAACTGCAGGGAAACCTTCAGAGAACTTCAACGTTGTTCTTCAGAGATGTTCTTCAGAAAACTGCAGCAAAGTACTTCAGAGAGATTCAACGCAGTACTTCAGAGAACTTCAGCGAAGTTCCTTCGAGAACTTCAGTGAAGTTCTTCAGAGAGTTTCAGCGAAGTTATTAATTTTTTTTTTTGAATCTCAATAAAGTGCTTCAGAGAACATAAACTAAGTTCTTCAGTGCAGTGAATTTCAGTGAAGTTCTTCGAAGAATTTCAGTGAAGTTTTTACTGGAATTTCAGTAAAGATTTTCAAAGAAATTCTTATTAAAGCTTAAAAAAAACTTCAGGGAAATTCTTCAGAAATTTTCAGCAAAGATTTTCAGAGAACGTCAGATCTAATCCACAGAGATCTTCAGAATTTTCAGAGAACTTCATCGAAGTACTTCAAAGAACTTCAGTGAAGTTCTTCAGAGAGTTTTAGCAAAGATCATTAAAGAGCTTCGAAGAAATTTAGGAAAGCTATTAAGAGTACTTCAGAGATCCGCAAAAAAAAATTTTTTTTTAATCTTAGAAAATTGCTTCAGAGTACATCAACGAAATTCTTTAGAGAATTTCTGTGAAGTTCTTCAGAGAATTTCAGCAGATTTTCAGAGAATTATGGAGATTTTCAAAGAAGTTCATAGAAAAGCTCCAGAAAATGTTACGGAAGTTCTTCTGAGATTTTCAGTAAAGAGTTTTAGAAAACTTCAGATAAAATCCACAGAGAACTTTAGAGAAGTTTTACTACTTCATGGAAGTTCTTTCAAGATATTCAGGGAAGTTTTTAAGGGAATTTCAGGGAAAACCTTCAAAGAAATTCAGGAAAGCCCATCAGAAAACTTCAGGGAAGTTCTTCAGAGAACTTCAGCGATTATTTTTAAAGAAATTTAGAGAACTTCAGTGAAGCTCTCCAGAGCTGAAGTTCTTTGAAGTTCTTTGAAAAACTTCCCTGAAGTTCTTTGAAAAACTTCATTGAAGTTCTCTGAAGGATTTCGTTGAAGTTCTCTGTAATACTTCGCTGAAGTTCTCTGAAGAACTGCGTTGAAGCACACTGAAGAGCTTTGCTGAAGTTCTCTGAAGAACATCGCTGAAGTTCTTTGAAGGTTTTCTCTGCAGTTCTTTGAAGAACTTCCCTAAAGTTCTCTAAAATCTTTGCTGAAGTTCTATAAACAGCTACCATAAAGTTTTCTGGTCAGCTTTCATACAATTCTCTGAAGAATTTCCCTGAAAAACTGACTAAAGTTTTCTTCAGGCTGTCTCTAATTATCTTTCAAGAACTTCCGTTAAGTTCTCATAAGAGCTTCCGTTAAGTTCTCATAAGAGCTTTCGTTAAGTTCTCTAAAGAACTTCCCTAAAGTTCTCTAAAATCTTTGCTGAAGTTCTCAGAACAGCTATCATAAAGTTCTCTGGTCTGCTTCCATAAAATTCTCTGAAGAATATCCCTGAATTTCACTGAAAAACTGCCCAAAAGTTCTCTTCAGGTTGTCTCCAATTATCTTGAAGAACTTCCCTGAAGTTATCTTGAAGAACTTCTGTTAAGTTCTCTGAAGAGCTTCCATTAAGTTTTCTGAAAAAATTCCCGAAAGTTCTTTAAAATTTTTGCTGAAGTTCTCTCAACAGCTACCATTAAGTTCTCTGGTCAGCTTCCATAAAGTTCTCTGAAGAATTTCTCTGAATTTCACTGAGAAACTGCCTGAACCCCTGAAGTTCTTTGAAGCACTTTTCTGATGTTCTCTAAATATCTTTGCTGAAGATCTCTGAAGATTTTTCCTGAAGTATTCTGAAGAGCTTCCGTGACGTTCTTGAAGCACTTCTATTAAGTTCATTGAAAAGTTTTCGCTAAAAATTTCTTGAAGAAATTCTCTAGAGTCAACATAGGTCACGCGGGAAAGCTTGCAAAACTTTGCAAGAACTTTCTTCTAGTTTGCCACCACTAGCAGATGAGCAAGCGCAGGTGATAATTTGCGAGCCAGACGCACAATCGTGAGAACGAGAGAGGATACACGCCCACACCATTCAACTCAATTTTGAGTAGTTTTTGACTCATTTCCGTCAAAAGTGGAGTCACTCAAATCTGAGTAAAAACTGTTGGGACTATCAAATCGAAAAATCAACAACATCGGCTTGCCTCAAATGGATGTTAAAGATTTGTCGACTTGTCAATCACAACAACGTTTACTCAAATTTGAGTGACTCCACCTTTGACGGAAGTGAGTCAAAAACGACGTGTCCTCCTTTAGCTTACTCGGTAAAGGCGCAGCTACAAAGCAACACCAAGCTGGAGGAGGCTGGGTTCGATTCCCGGTCTGGTCTAGGAATTTTTCGTTAAGGAAAATTTCTCGACTCCCTGGGCATAGGGTATGATTATACTTGCCACACAATCATACTAATGCAATAATGATACTTGGCATTTAAAGCTTTCAATCAATAACTTTGGAAGTGCATTTAGAACACTAAGTTGAGAGCAAGCAATAAGCTAAATTGTGAAATCAATAAGCTGAAAATACTGAAGAAGAAGAAGAATCAAAAACGACTCAAAATTGAGTAAATTTGACTGCCGCTTGATCGAACCTAGAAGGATTGGAGCATCTTACAAGAATGTCAAAGTATAGAACGTTTTTCGATTGAGCAAAACTGGACAAGAAATTGGAGTGCAATTACCACAAATCATCTTTAAATATATGTAATTTGGCCGAAGAACTAAAAGAATAAGGAGAAATGGTTAAATACTTAATATGCAATTGAAGGGAGAAAAATCAGGGCGTAATTTGAAATCGATATAACGGGTGGCAACTAAAATTTTGGATGTTTTTCGAGACCCCTCAACAACAAACAAACTCAGAGAGAAATGAGAGTGTGTAGAGTCTCTCTCTCTCTCTCTCTCTCTCTCTATCTCGCTCTCTATCACTCTCTCTCTTTCTCTCTCTCTCTTTCTCTCTCTCTCTATCTCTATTTCTCATCTTTCTGCTAGTGTTTTTAGATTTTTGTTATGCTCTCTCCGAATTGCTCCAAATGCCGTCGAAACAACATGCATTTCGCGAGGACGTTGGACAGTTCACCGAACTGCACAGAAATCTCGGCCAAAAAGTTTACGGTACAACATTTTAAAAGCAAAAAGGTTGCTGCTTCGACTGTTTACCGCATCCATAAAATTCCCAACAACTACTCGTTAGCAAGGTAGAGCAAGACCAGCCAAAACTATGGACGCAAAAGGACTTCTCTCTCTTTCTCGTTACTTCAACAACAAGGATTCACTGAGCCAACGGAATGCCGCAAAAACGTTCAACTGTACTCACCAGTACATTTGCAAATCATTCAAAAAAGTAGGAATAATGTGCCGAAAAAAGACAAGAGCCTCGGAATACACTGAGAAACTGATTTTGACGCCGATATCTCAATGGCGCTTGTTGATAAAAAAAATGTTCCCGAAAAGGTTTTGTTTCGGACGACAAAATTCTACTTCCCTCATTCGAAGTCTTACACTCTCGGAAACGATCGATACTATTCCATGGATAGTTTTACTGCACCCTCCGAACACAAAATATAAATTTAAAAATAAGTTTGAACAGAAAGTGAAGCTGTACATTGGCATTTCCGAGAGAGGCATTTCTAAACCATGGTTCATGCCCTCTGGTTTGGTTATCAATCAAAATGTATACCAAAACGCATGTTTGTTCCCGTTTCTACAAAAACATCCTGCAGATGGACAACACCTGTTTGCGCGTCATCGCATTACTCCAAAAAAAAAAACACAATCGTTCCTGAAAACCCATTTCTTCGGGATTTTGAGCTCCTTGGTGTAGAAAAATAACTTAAAAGCCACAGTTGATTGGTAGAATCTAGGGATGCATTCGTAAAATTGACGTGACGGCCGTACATCAAACGAAAACTTCGACGGTTACGGACCGTTTTCAGATGTTCACTCCTTTTGTTCCCACAATGGAGAATGTAACTTTAATTTCAATAAATCAGATCTTCGTCAAGTATGTTTGTCTTTTTTGACAGCTTGAGAGAGAAATTTCAAAATTTTAGTTGCCACCCGTTACTTTGTTGGGACGTTAAATCAATATTTTGAACCACTCTGATATTCACATGGGCCACTCATATCCCCGGTATAATAATTCCTCAAGAACCGGCAGCAAAATACGTGGGCAGAAGCACTTCGGTTTGCGGGCAAATTGAGTGGTCGCTCCGAACACCAACGGAGGGACAAATGAGGCTCACACTCATCGTCGTAAAACTATCGGTGGCTGTAAAAGGAAACTCATTAATTTTCTTTGTTTGTGGGCTGGGGCCACAAATTACGTGGACGACGATGACAGTTATGAAAGCCGATGCGAAAGTGACGCCGCCTCTCGTTCTCCTTGTCAGAAAGATGAATGCTGGCTTTGCCTTGCCCATGTCTCGGATTGCTCGTCAGCTTCCACCAAGAGCGCCAGATAGGACGGTAGTTAATAATTTATGGCTGGGCGAAATTAAAACTATATGCCATAAAACGAAGATACTTTTCTTATCAGCAGGCGAAAGATGGCACGCAAATGATGCATAAAATTAGTCACCAAAGGAACGTCTGGCGGGGTCCGGGAAATGCCTTACCTTGCTTATCTTGGTGAGGGGAGGGAAGCTGAGAGAGGGGGAAAATTTCATTTTATTAGAACGATGTGTGAGGAATGCTGCGTAAGATACGTGTCTGCTGAGTTATTGCTACAATTGTTCTGATACGAGTGATAGTTATGATTTATAGTGCACAATATAAGGTTTTTGTGCTTTCCACTGCATTGAGTTGATGGTATCAAAGAGGGAGAATGTGACTCTCGATAAAGTCATACGTGATTTCGAGCTATTGGCGGGTTAAATTCTTCGTTTGGGTATAAACCCGAGCAGCACACAACGGTCAAAAATGGTTACAGCAACTTGATTGAGTCAGAAAGCAGTCACCTCAACTGGTTTGCAACAAGCGTGCTACTAGGGAACCTTAAAAAGATAAATACCTTATATAACTCAGCACGACGACAATATGGAGCTAGTTGAAACGCCATTTCCGAGAATCTAACTTATGTGTCTTAATTTTCTAAAAAAAAATCGTTCAAACGAAAAAAATCCCGTCCCCTGTTGCATCCAGTCGAATTTTTTTTCCTCTCCGTAGTTTGATCTGTTGGTGCAATCCTATTTGCTTGCGTTGGCGTAGTTCAGTTGAAAATAACCTTTTTGTTACTGCCGTTCCTCGTCAGAGCAGAGACAAAGAATGGAAGGCGAAAAATCACTCAAACCGAGCCTTGCCTACAAGCAAAAAAATATCACTTCACTTGTTCAGACTTCGAGAAGGAATCCTCGATCCGTGTGTACCCTTCAAAATGATGATGATTCGTGGAAAGTCTCTCCACCAGGACCACCACCACGATGAAAACGGATTTGCCAGGAGGCAAACTAATTCGATGGTGCAAGAAGCATGTGGTGGGAGCTTCACTTCAGCAGACACTCCAAACAGACAGACACAGATAGACAGGGAAAATAAAACAAAAGTCACAACGAATCAGCTTAGCTCTTGCATTCGGAATATATCGAACATCGAGAGTCATAAAGTGGATAATTTATGCAATCTGAAGTGGATGGCGAGTGGTGGGAGGTGAAATCGTTAGTCATGCGATCTGACAGGCTGAGGACTGCTGCAGTAAAACAAGGCAGTTTGGGGGTGCTTCCGAGTAGGGTGCTTCTCTTATGCCAGATGTATTCAATTCAGATGGTAGAAAAAAGAACGCTGCTTCCTGCCGGTCGCCGCATATTTGCGTGGGCCTTCTCACAACGTCTCAGGTTTTCCTTTATGTGGCCGCCTTTTTGGAGAATTTCCTATGTTAAAGTCAGAAAAAATTGAATCGACTTTCTGAAATCAATTTTCTACGGAAGTTATTTTGTGTCGTTTCGTGCAGTTGCTCAGGGAAATTCCACGCTCAGTGACAAACAATCATGAACATCTTTGATTCATTTGATGGATTGCAACACGAAATTTAAATTTGCATTGCAGTCAGTTGCTTTCACTATTGAAAATTTCCTGAAAAATTATTAGTTATTAGTTACTTCAAAGTTGTCAGAAAAAAAAGGCAAAAATTGTACGTTGAAAGAAGACAAATTTTCTTCTAGGGTAGAAAACTTACTCCCGCTACACTCCCTGCCGTCTAAACGATGCACTATGCATAAGATAGGATGAGACAAATCGGTACAGCTTTTGATCTAGTTTTTCATCCAGTCGCTGACCAGTTGTTTTTGCAGTCTCTGGGTGGGTTGCTTTGACGAAGGTTGGGTTGCTAGGTGTTGCTATGCTGCGTTATTGCATTGTTATTTTCCTGCATGAATGGTTGGCAAGTGGAACTTGAAAGGGCAGAGGTCAATGGCATAAATATTATTCTTTATAACTTTGCTTACAGGAGTACTCCTCTTCAGACTGAAATTCAACTCACTGGTATTCAATCACTTTTTAAAGTTACACGCAGTGCTGAGCTCCATCACGGTACTGACAGCGTTAGAATTGACAAATGAGATTCTTGCGAAAAACAATCAAGGCAACAGAAGAGCCTCTCTATCTCTCGAACTTCTCATCAACATGAAATAACAACCGAGAGATATTTTTCTCTCGTGATTCTCACCCAAAATCAAGTGTTTATGTGTTTCGATCATATCGCCAAGAATAAATAAACCGGCATGGAAATTGACCACCATTTTACTTCTCTAGTACACAGACGGTCATGATGGTCATTGCTAGTACCGATCTTTCCACCCTCAATACCGGTAGACATCACCCCGTCAGTGGCGATGTGTCCGCAGCTTGAGCTTCACGATTTAGTTAATTACATGTTCAGTTCTTATGTTAAACTTTTTTGAATATCAAGGTTTAAATTCTTATTTTCATAGGTACGACCGAACGCTAAAACACGTTAAACGAGAGTTTGTTTTCACGACATTTCTCTTGAATTAGTCGATTGTGGGCTGCGTCAGTGTCAGCGTAAAAATTGGCAAATAGTTGTGGAAATACATTTTTTCGTGATTTTTATGAGGAAGCGTAATAATATGCAGAACTGTAATGATAATAATGTTTATTAACCTTCTTAAGATATTGGGGTCAATTCTGACCCATGGCGCAACTTCAATGTACGCAATATTTTTTATTCTTAAACCAATCGAGCTGAAATTTTCTGGCTTTTAACATTTCATGGAATTCTTCATTTTTGCATGAATTTTTTTTTAAATCAGGTGGTTGTACAAATGAAGTGACACATGCAACATTAAGGTTAATATTGACCCGGATTTCAACCCTTCGTAGAATTTCGAAATTTTAACTTAGAGTTTTTTAACCTATTGAAAACAACGAAAATAAAAGGTGATGTCTTGATAATTTGATAATGATAATTTTGATTTGCAGGCAAAATTTACTAAAGGCACAGTACTTTCCTATCACAGATTTCAAATGTGAGCATGGGAGGTCTGCAGCAGTGAACGAAATAAAAAGGGTACACCTTGGGAAATTTTCTCGTTCGTTTTGCAGTACTGAGACTGCACGGAGCGGTGACGAGCCAGTGTGGATTGGCAGCTGTTGATGGCATGTACCCTGGAGACCTTTGGTTAGGTTGCTGAGGGCTCAGCAGGCTGTTGCTAGCAAGCCGTTGGCTAGGCAAGCCGTTGCTAGGCAGCCATTAATTATGCAGTGGTGTGCTAAGCCGTCGGTTGGCCAGGCCAGTGTTGTATTTTCAGCCAGCCAGTGGGTGCAACCACGAGGAGCAATATAAGGTGCTTGTGTGTATGATCTTATTGGTAGCAACGGCTGAAATAACCAGCTTCTTCAAAAGACCGAGAAAGTTTCAATTCAAATGCAACCCATTTCAAATCTGTCCTTTCAAAACGACCAATTCAATTTTGAAAGAATTTGTTTGATTGGAATTTATCTAACATTACTTTCCAAGTTCTTGCCAGTTGTGGCTAAAACAATTATAGTTTTTTTCTTCGTTGCATACCTTAAGCACTGTGTACGCTTAAGAAATGGCTACCGTCACGAAAAATTGAAACATTGATTTACTTTTGAGATTTTTGCGGTCAACATTTTGGTTTTCAAACATAATATTCCAAATTAATATTCTCTGTACATTCCTATTAGTACCGTTATGAACAGTTATTCTGTTGTATTAACGAATTGCGTAGGATAAAGTTTTGCTTCTAGGAAGAAATAAGATTTGAGAAACTGTGAAAGTGAGAATAAGTGCAATGCCTATTCGTTTTGATGCCAACCGTATGCGCAAATTTCGGAAGCGCGTTAAGATCGAACATACGGAAAATCCTGCGAAACATCCATGAACCGATGCTGATCGAGCTCGTGGTTATTTCAGCCTTTGTACGTTGCGCCTTACCAAAAGATGGCTACCAAAAAGATCATACACATACAGATTTAATTTTATTTTTTATTTTTTTTATTTTGCATAATTAATGGCTGCCAACGGCTTGCTAGCAAC
This sequence comes from Aedes koreicus, assembly GCA_024533555.2. Lineage (NCBI taxonomy): Eukaryota > Metazoa > Arthropoda > Insecta > Diptera > Culicidae > Aedes > Aedes koreicus. The sequence continues at coordinate 51,412 of JAHHFK020005159.1, forward strand.
AGCCTGCTGAGCCATCAGCTACCTGACCAATGGTCGCTAGTGCACCCTCCAGGGTACATGCCATCGACAGCTGCCAATCCATACTGGCTCGTCACAGCTTCAGTACTGCCAAACGAACGAAAAAATTTCCAAAGGTGTACCCCTTTTATATCGTGCAATGCCTATTCGTTTATATCGTTCACTGCTGCATATGAGACTTCCCATCCCAAGTAACATTGCCAAAACCATCCAGCTTTATTAGGTTTTATTAAAGTTGTATAAAAGCAACTAGAAATCAATTTGGTTTTATTATGGCATCAAGAGGTGCCAATAGGCTTTATATTTTAGTCAGGTTTATGAGAACCTACACAGTTTGTTTACAACGATCTGAAAACCTCGCTTTCTCAAATTCCTTTTACTCCTATGAAAGGTTTTATTTTGACTTTATGAACTCGTAAAATGCTGTTTTGAAATGACGTTTTAGGACTAATTCATATTATTTCAATATGGTCAGTTGAAAAAGCATTTTAAAACCATTTTGCCTCCAGTAAATGCATAAAACGGCAAATTGGTTTTATAGTAGTGATTGCGAAGATAAATTGGCTTCTTGGTAAAACTGTGATTATTTACTATCGCTAAATTGAAATATAGGAAATAATTGAAATGTGGAAAAATAAACGCGCCAAATTTTACATGCAATGCAAATGAACTGTAGATCGGAGACCAATTTCGGCATTCTCTTACATAACCTTATTGAATTCCATAAATTTTCCGGAAATCCATGATTAATTCATCGAATATATTTGTTTTAATCTTATTTTTGTTGCTGTAAACTCGCATAATTTCCAAGGCGCATTAATTATAGGCTCTTATCGTGCCAAAATTAAATCTTCATTGGGTTTTAACCATATTTCGGATAAAAATGCCATGTCTATTTTATGATGATGCATTAAATGGGTAGGTAACGATCGATTAGAAGCCAGACGAATACTATTGATGTCATTTTGTAGAAAATTTAAATGTCTGTACTTGTCCATAATCATAATTAAATGTTAGATGGTTTTGAATTTTGTAGGATTTCTGGGTTAGTTAGTTCATTGAGTTGATTATTTATGTGAATTAGCAACTGATCTGTAGCCTTATTAACATTGTTTGCATGTTTTATTGAACTTGTTATTGTTTCTTGAATTTCTGTGATTTTGTTTATCAGTTTGTTTACATTTAGATGTTTGACTATTTCAACTTTTAGTTTTTTAACGATTTGTTCCAATTCTGCTTTTGTCAAGGGGTAAGACAGCTCCTTACCGCGAGCAATTTCAGAGTTGCTTTTGAGGTACCTCGACTAACTCACGCTGCTCAGCAAGCGAGCATTGCACCTTGTTTTCTCTCTGTTTTTGCACAGCAGCTGTCAAACAAACCGCTCGCTAGTACACGAGCTCTCGTGTGTGCACAATTGTATGCAAGCAATTCCTCTATTTAACTCTGAAGAATGAACTTTGATAATAACCTATATTCGCTCAAACTAACTACATAGCTGCTTGTACAATTTGATATCTTATCTACTACGACTAGTGTTAGCCTTGGTCTTTTTCGAAAAGTTCTTTTCATGTCTCCAATTAAGTCATACTTGAATAAACCCACCACCGGCTTGACCTGCTATTTGCTATTGCAGCATCATTCCGCCAGACGGTCAGACTATGAACTGGTGCTGTGGAACAAGGACAAGAGAAGAGACAAACGAGCTCAGCCCGCTGCAGTCCGACTCAAGCTTCAAGCTTCTTATGTCGTTTTCGGTTTTAAACCTGGGTCAGGTCTGACTCTGACTCGCAATTACCGAACGAAAACGGATCCAGAGTCGAGTCAGTATGATGGTATTAGTACAAAACATAAACATAAACAAACATGAACATTTTGTTTTGACAGTTATGTTTGTGTGTGTTGGTGAACCCAGGTTGGACCTCGAAAATACTTGAGAGCGAACCTCATCGATGTTGGGTCGGATCCAGAGCGGATCCAGGTCCGACCCGATTCAATAAAAAAACGTTTTGACAGCTGTTAGGGCAGACCTAGGGCGAACCCAGTTCCGCACTGGCAATAACCGAAAACGACATTAGAGTTGATGTTTAGCAAATTACCATTCTAAACATATGTACCTTTATCACACGTGATAATTGGATTTCAGTAAAGCCGTCCGTTTTTCGTATCACATATCAAATATTCTTAACCCATCTAGTCGTGAAATAGGGCTCGCCGTTGTTCCATCTTCTATTGCCATTAGCGGAATGTCCATTATTTTCTCCAAACAAATTGGAAGTCAAACTTTTTGAAGCCCTGGCAACCGATAATAATCGATTAAGATTGATTCAATTTTAAGCTATATTGAGTTACTCGCGAGTTACTCGGTGCATCAAAGCAACTCAGAGTAAAGCTGTCTCACCCCTAGGCTTTTGTAATATATTCCTGAACCTGACCCGAGTTTCCATTTTGATAAGATGGTTGATTGTTGACATTTTTTTTACTATTACAATTGTTGGGAGAATGAGTGTTAACGTTTGCATTAAAAAAATTGACAAAAATTGCCGATTTTTCATGGGTTTACCTTCACCCGCACTGACCAAACTGCCCATGCAGCATCAATCATAGTAACCCATGAGTCAGCAGACAAAATTTGACAGCTCTATCAGTCGATTTCTAACCGTGATGGCAAAAACAGTGAAGCAACTCCGTTCAGAAGTGTGCGCGTTCAAAGAACGGCACCCCGCCGCGTCGAAAACGGACATCGTGCGGCACTTTGTGGACGCCGGATATGCCCGTTCCGGCATCTACAACATGTTGGCACTATTAGACAACAATCAGAGCATCGAAAGAAAGCCTGGTTCCGGACGGCCGATGACCCTGAGCGACAAGAAGCCCCAAAGGATGCTGAAGAGGAAGACCGAGGGAAAAGTGGCTACATCAGTGCGTGCGCTTGGCTGAAAGGTCGGTTCAACTGGCCAAATGGTGAAAAAGTACCTGGCGAACATGAATGTACATGTCAGGAAGCGGAAGTCGCGTCCACTGGTTTCGGAGCTGCAGGCAATGACGCAGCGGCAGCGGCTGAATAAGGTGGTCAACTCGATGTTCCCGACGAATCGCGACGTGGCGGTGGTGATGGGCGACGAGACCTATCTCACCCTGGATGGCAACGACTGGCAGGGCACTTCGTATTTTACTTCCCCCACGAAGGAAGTGAGCTCCGAGGTGAAGTTCATTTCACACACCAAGTTCCCCAAGAAGGTGCTGCTGTGGCTGTCAAAGCCGCTCTTCTTTCGCTCCGGACTGGCCGTGAACGGGGAAATTTATAGTACGAAATGACTACCGGAAGTTGCGTCGTCGTCTTTCGTGTCCTGCGTTTGAGCATTTAAAACATCTAACCTGGGCTGTTTTACATGCTTTCGATTTGAGCCCATAAATGACACATCTCCAACAAAACTTTAAAGGGTAAACGTAAACATCCACTTCATAATTTAAAAAGTAAATTTTGATTTTTCGAGGGAGCTTTTCACCGTCAGCATATATTTTGATTGCAAATGTTAAAACTAGATCTTTTTGGATCATTTTCATTATTATTTCAACTTTTTTAATTTTAATTCTGTCACACTCCAGATTATCAGGAATATCCTCGTCCGAAATCGATAATGGGACATTCCTTTCAATTCCGATGGTCTCTTTGAACATTTTTGGTACAAATACTCTATAGTTGATTTGTTCTGTCAAAATTTTGGAGTTAGTTAGAGGTTCTGCGTGTCTTGGATTATCAAATGTTATTTTAAATCTTTTTTTACCTGCTTTCGTAAATTCGATGTATTTGTCAATTTTAATCGTTTTCAAAAGTTTAGCTATTTCCATTATGTGCATAGGCTTGATTTTGTCGTCTTTTGGTTCAATAAAAAAGGTCTTGAATGCTTTGCTCCTTTCCCAACCATCCTCAGAGAGACCACCATTACAGTCGCCATCTTTGTTCCGGTTGTTGTCTTTCTTTTTTTTAGGATTTTGTCCGGTATCTTTTTTAGCTTTTTGTTTTCATTTATCACCTGCTCGTTTTCGATATCCATCTTTCTTCTTAGGGGGTTGTAAGTAGCAGATTCGTATCCCGTTTCAGATTCATCTTCTTCTGGGGGACCCAGAAATCTCCCGTGCTCTTCCTCACTATTACATCTCATCCAACGAGGATCTTTCGATATTTCGTGGAAACAAAATGAATTCTATTTTTTGCCCCTAAACCAGTGAACAAAAATAAAAGGAATCCCTCGTAATTAACATTAACCAATTCAATTTTCACAATTCACACTATGTCCACAACTATCAGACCACACTTCAGACTCCAGTCAAAAAGTTAGGTTAGTCAAACGGCAAACTCAACACTTGGGAATATTTTCCAAAGCCGTCTGTTCTCAACAAAACTTGGAGGTAGAATGATTTATCAAGTTAGGGTAACTGCCCCCATATTAATCTCATTGTTCCTATATTCATCCTACGATGAATCAAACAGTTGGGCAGTTGAAGGATCGGTTTCGTTTTCTAATAATGTTTGCTTACGTTAAATAACTACAACAAACATTACTAACTAATCCTGTCACGTGTTATCGTTTTTTTCAAGTAGGATGAATTGCAAAGTGATGAGATTAATATAGGTACATCTTCCCTATAAGCATTTGATTTGAAACGAGATTTCGTGACGGTCGCTTATTTTTAGATTTTCAATTGAAACCCTACCCTTGCCGTAAGACGTAGTCTCCGCCAAAACAGACTTATCACGAGCTCCTTTTTTTGCGATAATGATTACCATGAGTCTCAAACGAATACGTACGTTGGAAAGTTTAGAATTTACATGAGAATTCAAAACAAACTTGCAAGCCGTTTTGACATTTGAATATACTTTAGAAGAAAAATGTGCAAACGTGTCTGTGATTAACCCATTCAAAGTTGCACATGTTTCAAAAAACACTGACAGGAATTATCACCCTCTAACCTTATGAAAAATAGTTAAAATCATTTCATTTATTTTACTGTATACGTTGGAAACTTTAGATTTACCTTTGCTAGTCACTCTTCTTCCGGTTGCTGTTGCTGTTTTGATTTTAAGGAATCGTCAAATGTTCCCCGAACACTTTAACCTCATTTATCACAATCGTATTGACTAAGTCAGCGTGCGAGTAATTCAGACTCTACTTAAATGTTAGCAAAATTGTGTTTCTTCGGCGTCATTTTGGCAACTGAATGCACATTTTTACGCACATATAAAATGACGGATGTTTAAGTTTTATTAACGAACGGTTACAAAAAAAGACGCCTTATGAGAGTCGACCTATTTTTTTATCGTTCCAGTCCTTACATCGAAACATAAAAATAATTGTCGCTCTGAAGTTTATCAAAAACTGACTTACTTAAAAAAAAAATTCAATACTTAAAAACATTTTCGATTTGAATTTTATGGTTAAGAAAATGCCATCAAAACAGCATCCCGAATGATTTATTTTCAGCTTATATGTGGTTGATTACCGAATGATGCAACATCAACGCAAATCGAACAATGCTATTTGACCTGGAATTGCTAATTTCAGAAATTTCTTCTTCCTTCAATTGTGATTCGAAGAAGAAGCAAACTTTGATATCGTTCTCGGAAGGGACGGCCGCGACATTTCTGCGATGGTGTGCGGTGCGCCGAGGACGGTTTGCAATCAAATTATTATTAGTGTTTGGTGAAGCATTCCCATCCGTGAGCTCCGTCGGGGTGTGTGTTTGTACAATGAATTGAAAGAGACGCGGGGTTTTCTTTCGCGTGGAAGAAACAAAATCGAAACCGGGATGACTCGCTCGAGGAGCTCATGAAAGTAGAAGAAAAGATGGTTCTTATTTATAGTCGGTGGAGGTGAATTCATTGAGACGACAAAACGGCAATGAGAAAGAAATCGCTGAACCGTAAAAAGGATACAAAACGCCAATACTCAGGGCTGAACTCTGACTCTTTTGCATTGTGTAGGTATTTTATTTTTTTCAAACTTGCTGGGAAATTTCATTTGAACTCGGTGTGTTGGAAGATTCGAATGGTTGATTCATTTCACCGGAAAATTTCCTATGAATATTTCAAATGAAGCTTACCAGGTGTGCTGGGGCATTGTTAGGAAGTACTTCAAGTTAAAAGTCTTGTCTCAAAACATGTCGAGCAGTGCAAATAATTCAATCCAATTTCCTGTTTTTTTTCTCCTTCTTTTCAGCTACGGTATTATCTCATTCGGTCTGGTGTTTGTGGTGGAGAGGCTCGGTGGCATCTTGCAAGCTACCCTCACGCTAAACGGTCTGATCGGCGGAGTAACGCTGGGCCTGTTCGCCCTGGGGATGTTCTTCCGGAATGCCAATAGCAAGGTAAGTGCCTGGGATCTGGGTGTTTAAGTGGATTTCAGTATCTTTCCGATTCGTGATTTAATTCAAACGTTTAATTGATTGTAAGAAGAAAAAGAAGTGTTTAATCGAAGTGCAGGACATTTTATGGGGGGACTCAATGTGACCACCAACAATGTTTTGAAGCAACTGAAACCTAAATTTACACCCTCAGCTTCAACAACGAATCATACATCCTGAAGCACGCACTCTAATAGGCCTCCTCGAGAAAGGAAAAGTCATTTCCCAACCACTAAGAGAGGCGTTGTTGTTGATGATAAGGGCGATGATGATGATTATGATGAGTCGGCTTCCTACTACTCATACGTCCTGGAAGGCTCTCTTATGCCACAGTTCCTTCATCTTCACCAGTACGGCACCGAGCCTCAGGAGTACGTGAAATAAGACGCTCCGCCAACGTGATTTTTGTTCGCGTGGGGTGAGACTCGCTGTAGTGTGTAAGTGTGCAAGTGTAAATTGAAAATATGAAAATTTGATTACCTGCTAATATTTCCATTTTGGCTCAATTGCCATGGCTTGGTGGAGCACTGACATGATGATACTGTTTATCTTTTCGTTAACTGCGTTCTTCTGGCAGTGATTTCCGTGAATCTTCAATGATGTTGTCGATGTTAAAGCGATGAGGGTCCTACGGAGTCTGAGATTGAATCGAATCGGAGAGTAGATTTCGAAGAAGCTGCCTCCGTCGAATAAAGGTGGCTTTCGTTTCAAAACGCCCCTGCGTTCCTGTTCTCTGCTGAGACTTGTGACTTGTGTGCTGTGAGGTTCTATTCCGAACGATATTGAATTATTGCTTCCAGCGGTACTCTACCGATTGATGGATGACGATGAGATCGAGCAGGATCAACCGCACGATACTTGAGCTCACAAAACCCATCTTGCAGTTTCCCACAGTCGGTAAGGAAGGTGCAAGACTCCGGGGTTTGATAATCGAAATTATTGTCGGATTAATGAGACGGGAAGTCAATCTTTCATTATGGACGGTTTTGCTTGCAACAGCTGTCGGAAATATCCAATCTATAAGCAGCTGTTCAGCAGGTGGATAGAAGTCTCATCTCATTATTGCATTAGACTTGCTTCATCGTGTCGATGATGTGAGCGTGTTCAAGGGAGTAGGAAAGTTGATTCTATCTTTAGTCAGTTTTCTAGATGTCATTCACTAATCCTATCCGGGAATTTCCTTAGAATCGTCCTGTCACTTTGAAATGAGAATTTGCGATTTGCAATGAGATTGAAAATTCCTGGAAGAAGAAATGAAGTTTTCAAAAGTGTGTAAATTAACACAGAAAATCAATCATCAGCGCCTACCCACCAAATCACTTCCCGCGGAAAGAACGAACAATCCATCCAATCGATTCGAAGCGAAACAAACACAACCGATCAATTCCGGTGGCATGTTTCCTTTTCTGTGTGAGAACCTTCCTCTTCCGGTGTCACTTACGACTGGCAACGCCAGCAGTGATACGACAATACGTTACTGATGATTCCACGTACTCAAGCATCGATCAATCCTACCAAAATGCCATCCTCATTCCACCACTTGGCGAATTTCAGCGCTCACCTGTTTGCAGGGCGGCGCCCTTAGTGAATGGGAAAGAGAAAGTTCCGAAATAATGATGTGATGTTGATGATGTGGAAGGGACTTTATCAGTAATTTACGCTCAGCAGGAGCTACTGGGAGCTCCAAGCAGAAACCTTTTTTCCTCCAAATCGACGGAGAAAGCAGAAAAATTAACGATAATTTATTATTTATCCCATGTTAAACTGTTTATCGCCTGAGTTGACATGTTTGGGGAATCGATATCGCTTTGTTCCCTTGGTTGAAATTTGGAACAATACCTTCATATGTGTGTGTGTGTGGGCCAGTAGGTACTCCCGGCAGTTTGTTAATCTTACATAAAGAGCCAGTTTTTTCCATTGAGTAGGATATCCACTGCCACCGACTGTCACGCATTTTGAGAATGGGTCAGCGGTTGGAACGGTTAATTCCGGGACCGAACTTGGCATAATGGAAAGTCAGAACAAAAGGTCCACAGCATGTTCAACTCGGAACAGCTTTACTGGTTCGTAAAAACTGAATACAATTGATCGATTTGTTTTTCTGCTGGAATGAGTTTAATTCATATATTAATGACTGTGTAATTTTTAACTAAAGCTGACCACGTGGAGCCAAGATTAATTTATTCCGGAAAAAAACAGGTGGTCAATGATTGTCCGTGTTTGTGTTAATTTCTGTAAGATTATAACTTAAAGATTTCGTTTAACTTTACCAATCTACATTCTGGTGAGTTGTCGTTGGGTTCGTCGACTTGAACAAATTTCTTATGTTTTCACATTTTTAGTTTATTGCTGGCCCTTAGCTAAGTTCTACACTCTTAACATCTACATGCCTGACCCCTCTTTTAACCAAAATCTGGATTTTCATTTAACTGTCATTCTGCGAAATCTTAACCAAATTGGATGCAATTTTTTGCAAACGATCACAAATTTGTCTTAGTTTTTTTTACAGTATCGGAAGTTTCGGAATTCTACGTAGTTCCGGATATATTCAGGGGAACCGTGGGATAAGGACCCTTCCCGAAACATTGACCAGGATCAAAACGGTACCAAAACATGACTTGCGACACCTCAACTTCATGATTTTGCAAAACAAGACCATTGGTGGCCATTCGGAAAATATTCGGCCATTGTGGCCACCCCTGGTAGCCTTCCAGGAATCGAGTTCCACCGGGAAAGTGGCCACTGCTGCTGAACGGTACCAGAACATGGCTTGCGACACCTCAAACTTCATGATTTTTCGAAACAAGGCCAGTGGTGGTCATTCTGTAAATATTCGGCCAATGTGGCCACTCCTGGTAGCATTCCGGGAACCGGGTTCCACAGGGAAACTAGACAGATTTTGAACGGTACCAGAACATGGCTTGCGACACCTCAAACTTTATGATTTTTCAAAACAAGACTGTCCTGTCTGATTCGTGGGTCAAGCGCGTTTACCTCAAGAATACTAGACTTCTTTCCGGTTCAGTTTCATAACTCCTTCGGTAAAACAAACTACACAGTTTATTGAACAAACAGAGATCCTACAGATATAAGTACACTTTATATATTCGAGAAACGCACCCGCGTGATTGTTACCGTCTTCATTGCTTGCTATCGGATGGCTAACTAACTGACCGGCAGTGTTTATTATTCGGCTCGTAATCTTGTACAATGTACATACATATAATCGTGATTGTTTTAGATAGTGCTATCAATAACAACTGCTTGCTCAACTTTTAGGGGTGTCTAAATTATCCATGACATATTGTGTATGACAGTTTTGGTGCAATTAGATGTTCTCTGTTTGATTTAAATATGTTGTGTTCGATAACTTAACAAAGACCATTGGTGGTCATTCTGGAAATATTCGTTATGGAACATAATTGTAAAAACATACCGCCACTTAAGTACCACCACTATAGGTGAGTTTACTCTTAACATGAGGCAAACCGAATTCGGGACATGACGGCCGAATAGAACACACGAGTAGTCACGTCGTGCGATGACCACAACTTCCGAACATATGTTTTCGAGTCATGGTTTTTTTCTGCGGCAATCAAAACACCTATCCAGGCAAAAAGCACATTTCTGTCAATGATTCCGAAGTCAGGATCATGATTTCCTTCGGTATTGGTGAATTGACAACTGATATGTAAAATAGAATCATTCAAGAACAAGATGAACGCGTCCAGTGGGGTTTTTATTGTACTCAAATCCACATTAAATTTTCGTGCACCATTAGTGAGATGCGATTTGTGATCGCAGAAAGCCTAGCTTTGAAAATGACGTGTTTTGCTTTTGCTGCGTCGTTCTCGTGGAAATAAAATTTAAAAAATATTCCTTCATTCAACTAAAATAAATGGTGAAATTATAGTTTTTCCGAGTGCTTTGCGTAGGACGTTGTGAATGGAATCCCTCTCATAGTGTGTTACGGTCGTGTTTCTTGAGATGGATTGTTTTTTTTGTGTGTTTTTAGTGACCTGCTCCCGTATCCGGACGAGCTTTCTAGCATCATATAAGGAACATTGGTGAGGTCGTTTTATATTATCAAAAATATGCCTTAACTATATACACGCCAGGATTAAGAATTTCCATTTTTGATTCTGGAAGTGTGAAAACTCTTCACATATCCATTTGATGTGTGAAGATTTTCATGCGGGGCTTATTGTATATGAAGATGACCTCAGAATGTACGTGTAGGAACAGGCATTCTTGAAATGGGTCGTTGGATTTTCAATAGAGCTGTCACTCATGTCACATATACATTAGTGAGAGTGAGATGCAGACAATTTCCCAAAACTTCATTCGGACGATTGATTGTAAAGACACACACACACACAAAACACACACACACACACACACACACACACACACACACACACACACACACACACACACACACACAACACACACACACACACACACACACACAGACAGAGAAGAACACACACACATGCACACACACACACACACAGTGACCCATCGAATACTGCCACATTTCGACATGTATGTTTCTTAGCAGTAATCCTCTTCTTCAGAACTAAAAGGATCTTCTTTGGGTCGATGATGCTTGAAGCATCTCAATCAGAATCATTCATATTATTACTACGAATTTTTAATTATTTAACAAAAAAAAACAAACTTTGCCAATAATCAAACTATTGACGTCACAAAAGAACAACTGATTCAGAACAACTAAGACTCAAATTATATCGCTACACAGCTTAAAAACAAAAACCGTTAGATGCTAGCAACTACGGTGATCCAGAGTAACGGTTCAAAGTATTATGATTATACATACTTGGGTTTGTGTTTGTGTGCGAGTGGAACGTTTAGAAATACATTATGAAATCTTTCGTTAAGGCCTGACCGACGGATTCGGCCGTTTATTTTCTTCGGAGAAGAATAACGTAAGGGCTTCTGGGGTAATAAGCAGCGGGGAAAACGACCTTTTTGAACATCTTTTTGTACGATCTATCAAGCAACATACTTTGATCAACATCTGAACTAGCAATGCTGTATGATAAATCCATGAAAATATACTGAGAATGTACACGAAATATACGAAAAGCCATTATGCCCACCGCACATTACCCTAGATTATGTTCTATTTATTTTGAAAATCCATGAACATTTCATGCTGCATTTGTTCAAAATTTCTCATATCTTACAAAATGACGTCTTACAAATTACCGTTTTAAGTTCAAAACTTATTGCAAAGCTCTTCTAAATGTAACAGCTTTCCCCAACGGAATAAGATTTGTAGGATGTGCAAGCCAAATGCAGCCAAGTGCAAATCGAATCTGGCCATTTTCCCCGTGAAAGCGGGTTCCCGGAACGCTGACAGGAGTGGTCACAATGGCAGAGCATTTTCAGAATGATCACCAATGGTCTTGTTTGATGCGTCGCAAGCCATGTTTTGGTACCGTTCAAAATCTGGACACTTTCCCGGTGGAACCCGGTTCCCGGAAGGCGACCAAGAGTGGCCACAATAGCCGAATATTTCCAAAATGACCATCAATGGTCTTCTTTGCAAATTCATGAAGTTTGAGGTGTCACAAGCCCCGTTTTGGTACCGTTTTGATCCTGGTCAGTGTTTTGGGAGGGGTACTTACCCCATGGTTATATCCGGAATTACGTAAAATTCCGGAATGTCCGGAAAAAAAACTAGGACAAAATTGTGACCGTTTGGAAATGGCAAAGGGTGAATGCACCCTTCTTTTTGTGGAAATGCTCCTTAAACTTTGGAAAAATTCTCCTTAGATGCGTTTGCCCGGTAAAATGCAATCGGCGGTATTAACCTTCAGGTTAGCGCTTGCCGGGTGTTTTGACGGGTTTTAAGCGTGACCGTCATGCTCTTCACTAAGTAAATCTTCTGTCGTTGTTGATTTCATAAGTCGTTATAAGTTTGTCCATAATTTATTATGAATACGTCTGAGTTCATCGATAGATGAGCGCATTTCATTGCCACGTGGTGTTTAAATCATTCATCCTTCGTTGCCTATCGAGAGCACCTCAGGCAGCGCCATTTTAAAAACTAAAGGAACTATGATTAACTTGAATGATATTATTGCACTCTTAAATGCTGGGATAGCAAACCTTCTGCAAAAACGCTAACAATATAAGGATTCACTATAGGGTACGGGACGGGTTTTAAGCAGTTTAGTCAGCCCCTAAGACATTTGATGAAGCTGTATGTAATCTATAATTAGAACTGCCAATATTTAGACATTAACCCCTTTGCTAACGTCTGGTCTATCGGAACATACCTTCAGCAACGAGCATTAGGCTCGGAAAATTTCATAGCCATGGAATAAAGTTCCCAATTGCAGGGACTTTTTAAGAGCATGCGGATTGCTTTCCGATCAAGAAAATGTTTTCTTCAGCTCCAGAATCTGTACATAAACTAACAATCTTGTATGAGTGCGATTCCGTGCATGTTTGCGAAGGCGAACTGAAATAGGCCAGTTCACGATTTGCTGCAAACGTCAATTTCCTCAACCCGCTCCTTCGTTTTACCCATCCACTGTCGAAAACAATCAACCAAGACATGCCGATTGCTTCGATCACAAACTCGTCTACTAGCAGGTTATGAGACAGACTAACACGAACAAACTTTTAGTTTGTCATTGATCTTTAGCCAATGACCAATTTACTCTCACGGAAATGTTAGCCAAAGCGACTATGACGACAAACGGGATGCTTCGTTTGAAAACAAAAAAATTTAAGAGACAGCAGACTTCACGTTACATTACCGGTGCGCTATATAGGTACATGGTGAACAAAGAAGAGAGGAAACACGGGCTCTCTCGAAAGCAACAGTGATGCCATAGCTGCCGCTCAACAGCGAAGCATTATTTATCGTTGGGTACTATTGGACAGCTCCGAAACATATTTTTTATTGCATACGATAGTGCCAGATGATGGACAATATAATCATAGGCATAGATCAACATCCAATGACTGGAAGAAACATGACATAAATAGTGATTTCAGATTATCTAAATATGTAATAAATTTAACTCAATGTTCAACATCACATTCTGGCAACAAGCGTAGTTGTGGGAGAGAGCTGATGAAGACATGCTCTACGGTACACGCGATGCAAATGCAAAATACACAAAGGCAAAATTTGAGCGAACTTCTTCAGCAGGTCAGAAACTGATGGTTTCTAGATGATGTATATTAAACCTTCAAAATGACAGTAATAAATTGGTAATCAATCATGATTCATACATCTAATCATTGGCCCAATAGATAAAGCTTATGATCGTATCATTAAAAATTAAATAATTTGTAAAATGTAGAAGTTACAGACCTATTTCCTAACAACTGATTAAAATAGTGACCCCTGATTAAGTCGTTCCCTACCCTATGTATCCTAGCCGATCTCTAAACTTCGGCCCATTCAATGATATGGTAGATAGTGCTGCAAATTATCAAATCGTTTATTTGAATTCAGTGCGGTAAAAACTCAATCTCAATTGAAGAACAATCGACGAAATTAAGAAGGATCACCTTTCATAATCATCACACCATAGTAAATTCATTTGAATCTAGTAAACATATTCAATTGAGCCACGAAGACTTCATTGTCAATTGAGAAGCATACTTCAACTCAGTTGAACTAACTCGCCTACGTCAGGCAGTTGGAAACAACGCCTTCAAATTCATCAGGTCGACTTGCGGCCGGGCTCCGTGATTTGAATTCATTCGCTGTCAAATGAACAAGAATGAACGTCACTCTTTTGCACATTCATGCTTAACATCAGGTCTGACAATGAAAAACTGTCTACTTATTCACTCCTAGGTAACAGCACTGAAGAGAAATGAAGAAATGAGAAATGTTCTCATTCATAACATTTTCGGAAAATGGGATGAGAACTTCTTTCAACAACTGGCAATTCATTTCAGAGTTCATCCTCGTCGACAAAAAGTTCCTAACAAACATCGGTGTTGAATTAGAGCTTGTTCAAACAAATTTGGAGAAGCTAATCAGCTATTCTAGAAGAGACAGCTGAATAGCTTCTCCAAATTTGCTTGAACAAACTCTAATTCAACACCGATGTTTGTTGGGTTTACAGGTGATTTTATAGTCAACTTATACCGGCCCATTACTACATCATTACTGTTCCTCCATCAAAGTTTCGTTTCGATTTTCTTGGTGTCGCTTGCCTGCTATCGTGCCAACGGTTACTTAAACCATCTGGTCCATCAAAGTTCAACTTCTTCTTTTCGCTGGAAACCACGTTCGACCATTCGTCGTCCCAAAACCGGTATTTCTCGGCGAAGGTTACGGTGAAGGCTACGAGTGAAGGCTTCTTGTAACGAGGTAGCAGCCGTGGTCGCTGATTCGAGCGAAACATTGGGATCCTCAATTAAAACTTGACGAATCCAACGGGCAGATATCGACAGACTCATTTTCTTCCCAATTTCTGCCGATGGCAGCTTTTCGTAGATTGCGATCCCTTTCATTCCCATTTTGAAAGGTGGTGTCAGGATGGATGGACTAACGATAGCGACAATTTCAGTCCATCAAAAGTTGTATCTTCATTTTCTCTAGAATCAATGGAAACACAGCTTCGTTGAAAAATTGGAAATAATAATGTTAGAGCAAAATAACTGATTTTTATAGGGACCCCCTAAGCTACGTAGGAACAATTGCTCTATTCGGTCATTTAAAAAGCTACAGAAAAAATTGTTCAACCAAAGTTGCTTAGAATTTTCTCATTTACAACTGTTCCGAAGAATATATGCCTTTATTTCTGCAAATAAAAAAGTTAGATTTTCGATTTCTCTGAAAACAAGGACCATCCTAGTCTCCATTCATACTAAAAGAAGGGCCTCATTATTAGAAACATTTTTGTAGAAGACAACTTTGCTCCAACACTTCAAACTTAGGCTGAAAACGTATCTTTCCGGCTAAATTCGCATTCTGGACCACTGTGCAGTGGTAGTTGGCATATGAACGGATGCACACAACACAAGATGGACTGATAGTGGCGTGAACACGTGGGATGCCGTGAAAAATGACGCGTTGATTGCCAATTGTAATTGTTCACGTTATTGCACTGCTTGAACTGCACGTTTTCTTCTTCAGAAAAATAAAACGTGATTTAAACTGCGGTGTTAACAATATAGAGAAAAAAACAGAGTCTTGAGATAACGACTTAGTAAGATTTCCAAAATAACGAAGCACGGCAAGAACTGACTTCACCGTTTGCTTGTTCACTAGACTATGAATTTTTTTTATTCATGACACTTTACACCAGAAGCGTGCATTCGTGTCTTACGAAGTTCTGATATTCACGTATAATATTAATCCAATAATTCGTTTCCCACTTCACTTCATTCCGCCCTTCTCAACCCTTATTCATCAGCTTCTCTACTTATCCTTCTGTTCCTTCGCTGGTTTGCTCCGAATTTTTCCTGCTTCTTGCGATTGTTCTGCTTTTCTTATCTCTGTTATTTTTCCTTCTTTTTTTGATTTTTCTCCTTCCACTTTTCTTCTTCTGCTTCGCTTTTCGTCTTCTTCAGTTGTGTTACGTTTCTCTCATTCATGTTGTCTTCTTCCATTTCACTTTTTAATTTGGCTTCTTTCCAGTACATTGCTTCTTCCATTGTGTCTCCTTCAATTTCCTCTGCATTTCATTTTTTCCTCCATCCGATTCGGTTTCCTTCTTCCATTGATTCCGATACGCTTCTTTTTCTGCTTCCATTTTCCTTCTTCTGCTAATCTTCTTCCAGTTTTTCTTCTTCTTCTGTTTATCTACGTCTTCAACTTCTTGTGCTGCTGCTCTTCCGCTTCTCTTCTTCGACTTCTATTCGTCCACTTTGTCCGCTTCGCTTCTTTTTCAGTAGTGTAACGTTTCCCTCATTCACGTTGTCTTCATCTATTTAATTTTTCTATTTCGCTTCTCTCCACTGCTTTGCTTCTTCCGTTGTGCTTCTTTCAATTTCCTCTGCTTTTTATTTTCTCCTCCATCCGCTTTGGTTATCTTCTTCCGCTTATTCCGTTACGTTTCTTTTTTTTCACTTTTCTTCATCTGCTTATCTTCTTCAACTTTTTTTCTCCATCCGCTTCGGTTTCCTTCTTTCCTTGATTCCGATACGCTTCTTTTTCTGCTTCCACTTTTCTTTTTCTGCTTATCTTCTTCCATTTTTTTCCTTCTGTTGTTCTTCAATTTCTTGTGCTTCTGCTCTTACATTTCTTTTCTTCGACTTCTATTCGTCCACTTTGCCAGCTGCGCTTTGCTTCTTCATCGATTGTGTTACGTTTCTCTCATTCACGTTGTCTTCCTCTATTTCACTTTTTGGTTTTGCTTCTTTCCACTGCATTGCTTCTTCCGTAGTGCCTCCTTCAATTTCCTCTGCTTTTCATTTTTTCCTCCATCCGCTTCGGGTTTCTTCTTCCGCTGATTCCGTTACGCTTCTCTTCTTCGGCTTCTATTGCTCCGTTGGTTTGCTTCAATTTTTCCTGCTTCTTGCGATTATTCCATTTTTCTTATCGCTGTTATTTTATCCTTCTTTGTTGATTTTCTCCTTTCACTTTTCTTCTTCTGCTTATCTTCATCCGATTTTATCCTTCTGTTTCTCACGCCTTCAACTTCTTGTGCTTCTGCTCTTCCGTTTTACTTCTTCGACTACTATTCGTCCACTTTCTCCTCGACGCTCTTCTTCTTCTTTGATTGTGTTACGTTTCTCTCATTCACGTTGTCTTCTTCTCTTTCACTTTTTATTTTGCTTCTTTCCACTGCTTTGCACTGCTGCGTTGTGCCTCCATAAATTTCCTCTACTTTTTACTGCCACGGCTTCGTTTCTTCGGCTACTGCTACGGCTTCTCTTCTTCGGCGAACTGTTCTTCTTCAGTTTGTGTTCCTCCGTACTTCATCGTTGTTTCTTCTTTCGCTACTTTTCACCAGTTTTTCTTCATCGACTTCTGTTTGCTTTTTCAGCTTCTTCTATTTTCTGGTTTCGCTAAAGTTTGGAGATCAGTCTTGTTTCCCTTAGAAAGTCCAGCATTCGTGTTACTTGCTCCTCAGTATTTCCTAGGGCGTCACGTAGGCTGATCCCAATGCTGCCTTTCGGTTACAAATTTCCGACATTCGAGAATTCAATGCCGGACATCCATCACCGTCCCACAACATTCACAATTGGGCGGCGGTTCCTTCTTTAACAGGTATGTGTGTGTTAGACGTGTTTGTCCGATCCGTAAACGTGTTAGAACACGCTGTTCGGCCGTGCTCCCGCGTTCAGCCCACCTGCTGGTATCTTCCTTAACTTCCCTCAACTTTGACTCCCTAGTCACATATCAGTTGTTTAGTTTCTCTCAGCGCATCTTCTCCTGGAATTGGTATATCGATCGCCTGTTCCCTCCTGGCTTCATTGGCTAATCGATCGGCTTCGGAATTGCCACTTATTCCGGCGTGCCCAGGAATCCGGCAGAATCGAATAGGTTTGTTCCGCGCTATTTCTTCTATCTCTTTCCCGCCTTCAATGCCAGTAGGCAGCTAGCAGAATCTGATAGGACAACCAACTCGGTATTCTGATTCGGGATCGTGACAGCCATCTTTATGGCGTATGCCTCCGCAGAGAAGACGCTGCATGCTTTTGGGAGACTGTAGGTGCCAGCAATTCCTCCATTGAAGAATGCGGCCCCTACCGTACCTTCACCCTTAGAGCCATCGGTGTAGACGACAGTCGATCGATGGAAGCGGGTGTTCAGCAAATGTTGCACGATTGGGCGGACTTTCTCCGGAGGGTCACCGGCTCGTACGCATTTCTTTACGTCCCACACAATCGTAGGCTTTCGTGCGTGCCATACACGATCACTCTGTCTCACAAGTTGACCGACAGCGGGGAGTGCTGTACCTGACAACTCTTCAAGCCGGTTCGAGGCTCGTTGAATCAACGGAAGGGAGATGTTGCCACGATTCTTCACAGCTATTCGGATGGCAGTCCGCGCTATAGACTGTGCTGCCAGCAGTTTGAACGCAGTTTCCCGCTTCGGCCATGGTTGAGAGTGTTGGACTGGTCACGAAAGCTCCGGAGGCATACCGAACCATTGAATTGCATGGAGGAGCACAAGTCTGCAAAGTTGCTGGCCCTCCTCGGTTCATCACGCCTATAGCGTGGGTGAGCTGTGACGTTACTATGGCCTTCCCACTTGGGGCAAGGGTGTGGTTCGCCGCGGGGGCGGGGGCCATTTATTTTCTAAAATGCACGCGAGAGGGACGCATGCTTTTTTTTCGTGTGGGGGGGTGGTTTGATTGTGGGTCCGATCCAGGGTAACACCCAGAACCCTCAGCCGGTTGGTCCTTGGAACGGCGACTCGCTCGATGGTTATGTCCGCAGTCAATTATGCTACTGTATTATTGTTACCTACCGAAAATTAAGATAATGGTGGAGAGTACAAGCTGCCATGTAACTGCATGTTGGTAGTTTTCCCTCAAAACTGAGTAAAACATTCTACAGAGTACTAGAGACAAACCAGCCTCCGGCTGGAAGTCTCATAAATAATGATTAATAATAATAATATTAATAATAATAATAATAATAATAATAATAATATTATGTGATACTGGTGGGTTTAGCCACAATTCACTCTAAGACGAAGCTAGGAACAATTTACAAATATCTGATATCAAATAATTTATGGCAACGACAAAAAGTGCACTTTTTATTTGCTTGACAATTCTTTCATTGATGTTTATTCTCTAATTGTCATTGATTTAACATCAAATATACCTATACAGTTGGTTAACAATCTTATTATTCGCTTCATTATCGACAAAGGCGAGTGTTTTGATCATGATTGTGAGAAACTAATAATATGTGCTGATGTTTCAGGTGCAGAAAATTGAAATATATATTATAATTTAATTTGCGTTCTATACGACAGCCGTGACCAAAGCACAAACTCTAACAACATATTATTTAGCTAGAGATCAGACCATCAGGTCATCGAAAAGTGTTACTTAGGATAGATGCTGACAAAGAATTAAAGGCTAAGGTTTTATGAAAAAAGTAGGACGCGGAGGGTCCGCTTAGGGAGGCGAGTAGCCTTGAGACCATAGAACAATTCTTCTCTATATCGGTTAGCTTTGCTTTAATAGTCTCTTGAATTTAAGTCATAAATCAACAAGTTACACCACAAGTATTAGATTACCAATTAAAAACATCCATCTTGTGCCGTTGAAATTAGGCAGCTTAAAACATAATGTATGATCGATCGTCACATAACTTCGATGAATATAAACAGATTTATCCTGGTCACTTTATTACACCTGCTTGTTAGTACAATAGCGATAACAGTATTAAGCGGAATATAAATCGTTTTTAAAGTTTGATTCGGGAGGTCATAGGATGGGTCGATAGGCAGTAAAAGTCATCATTCTCTCGTTCCTTTTTCCATCTTTCACGCGAATTTCCTTTACTCTGACTATCCTCTATCTTCAACAACCTCTTACTATCCGGTATCTTAAGCAGGATTCACTTGACCCCTGTGGTTATTATTCTGTGATACCAAATCTATACTTCTACCCTGGTACAGTATGGACAGTGATTTTCATCGCTGGAGACTTGGCCCTATGACCCCCTTCTGTGCTTGAAAATGAAAAAAAGAAAAAAAAAAAAATAGAAGTAACAGAATAGTTCCGGTTCTTAAAAAAAAACACTCACCGGGGGGGGAGAGTGTGTTGTATAATACTTCTTTCTTTTGTTTTTTGTGGGTTGTGTATTGGGGTGTGGCTGCGTCGATGTTAGATGAAAAACAGAGAAGGGGGCAAAAAAAAAAAAGTTATATAATAGCTTGTTAAATCGATAAAAAGGTTTAGCTAAAAACCGCTTACTTACCTTTACAACATTTAATTTTTTTTTTTTGTTGGCGGGCTCTGGGGGCTCGGGTGTGGGGAACGATCAAGAAAAAAAAGATAGTAAAAAAAAAAAAAAAAAAATAATAATTAATTTAAATATTCAATTCTACCTCGTAAAACAACGGATCTCCACTTAACTGGTGCATTTCTCGTGTAAACCGAGTCGTGAATTTTTCACACCCACTAAACCGCATCGAATTGAAGCTTTGCTCAAGCCAACGGCACACAAAGCTCACAATGTATGTATAACGATGGGCTCGGCCGAGCAATGCCCAAGTTAAACCAATTCTCGAAAGCTATTGTGAGTGCGTGTAGTGTGTGGATGTAATTTTTTACATTTAAAATAGTCGACTCCCGCCGCGGTCCCAAACAAGCGCCGTTCGATGGACGAATAGAAAGCTGGCGGGGAAGAAAATCTCGTTTTCCCATCACGCATATTTTCATTTAAATTCACAATCATGTAAAGAGCTGGGTGCAGAGCCAACGTGTATGTACAGAAGCCCAACATTCGGAACCAAACGAGTACAAAAGTGGATTAAACAATTTTTCCCCAAAGGCAGATATTTGCTATCGTGACTGAGTTGAGTTTTTTTTTTGTTCTGCATCTCGGATGGCTCATTTGGACTGGTGGTCATCCTGGACGCATGTTCGGTTGCGGCATCCATTGAATTGGTGTTTTCCAATTTTTCCTCTTATTTTTATTCCTCAAATTGATGGCCAGTTGGCTTTGGGAAGAGCATTGACATGTTCGAAGATCCCGGGCTGCTGCGTCGTGTTTTTCCAACATTTATTACCGATTGGATGAACATCGCTGATGTTTTGGCGGCATTATAGAAGAGGCAGTGGGACCAGGAGACACGGCTGTTGGCGCGGTGTTGCAAAAATCAATGCTTTTTATTGATTCGGAAATTGGAGCTAAATATTTATATCAACAGCAGTGAAAACATTCATCGGGTGCAACAATTTCATCTGCAATGGATGGGTGGGACGAAACTTTTTAACTTTTCGCATTTTTGTTTTGTGTAATTTTCATTCACGGCGCGTTGCAAGTGTAATATGATTTTTGGCGAGCAACTGTGTTGGCGTGGGAGCGACAATTCAATTGATTGAAGTTTATGATTTCGACGAAATGGTCAAAGCGAGCTGAGTGGATACTCTGTAAGTTCTCTTGAAATATGCTTTATAATTTAATATAATATAATGTAATATAATATGAGACTTTGATTTTTTTACCTCATAAGTGTTTGACATGGTACCCGGGTACCCACCAAATTCAAATGATTGTAACTCTGGCAATTATTGACCGATTATAATTCTTCTGGCACCGTTAGAATCAAACACTTATTCATGTATATTATCGGCAATGACCACTTGGATTCGTCTGGTTCCCGGAATTCTGGGTTTCCGGGGCTGTGGTCCGTTATGGAAACACTATTTAAGAATATCAAATAAATTTCCGGGAATGGATGTCGAAATCTTTGGAATAATTCCTAGAAACTATTTCTATGCTATTGTGGGCCATATGCTAACTTGTTCCTGGAACGACCATTCTGTAACAGGTTACCGTGGGACCTAGAGTGGCCATGAACATATTTAGAAGGAAATTCTCAAAAATTCCTGAAACTTCTCCAGAAGGATATTTCTTAACGTTTTGTGGCAATCTGATGATTTGAACTCCTGTAAATTCTCAGCTGCTTTACCTGTCTTTTTGAAGACCCTCTTCACAATCGCCCAATAGCGTTCGATGGCTAAATCCGTCCAAAACAGAGGAGCGAGACTATGCTTCTGATATAAAGGCAGCAACGTCTTCTGCAGACACTCAGATCGATAAATTTCCGCAATCATTGTTCCGGTAGTGTAAAAAATTAAAGACTTCATACCGCAGGGTCACATTGCTTGGCATACCAGCACTTTTCGACCAAACTTCTCCACTTGAATCGACCTGTCTGCATCGTTTACATCCTCCCCTTAGACGGCAGTGTAATTTTGTGGACCTGGAAGAGTTTTTGAGTCTTCTTGGACATAGGTCTCGTCGTTCATCAAATCTCGCGAATACAATTTCCGGGCCCTTGTTGCTGCGCTTTGCTTCTGTTCTGCACATTGTTTGGTGACTTTCTGCTTCTTTTAGCTGGGCCAAATCACGTATCGACATTGATTTGTTCTTCCGAATTAGGGCTACCACTTTCTGATCCAGGGTAGGGTTGGAACCCCAAACTTGGTAATGATGGATTTTTCACTCGCGTGATGAATTCCAAAGCGCTTCGCCAATTGTCGCACAGTTAAACCCTTTTCAAGTAGCCATGTGTCCAAAACCTTAATTTTCAAGTCTTTTTCAATACGCGACATTTTGAAAACGAAGAATTTGAACCGTGCAAACAAGTAAACAAACGAAATATGACAGTCAAACGCACAGCATGCTATGATGAACACATTAAAACCATCACAAATACACGCGTACAACGCAAATGTACGTGGAAAGCTAATTTTCGAAACATTCCTCATAAACAGTAACCACGTTGTTGGGACCAAACGTCGCACTAAGAAGGATGGTGGTTTCCTTTTTTTTTTTATTAAAAAAATATTTATTCAAATTATAATAATATTTGTTCCCCCCCATACCCCCCCAACAAGTGCGGGGGGGGCGCGCCCACGCGGGGGGTGGGATGTTGTTTCTCATAGAAATAATAAATAAAATTTATTGATACGAGCCAAAGCCGACACCACTCCAATAATCATCATTAAGCAAGTTGTTATCCTCCACAAAATGAGGTGGGGGGTAAAAAAAAAAAAAAAAAAAATAAAAAGTTCCAACCCGCCCGAGATTCGTACACGACCCTGAAGAAGTCGGCACAGGGAGACGAAAAACGCGAGCAAGAAGGAAAAAGGGAGAAAAAAGAAACTAATCTACAACCACCACACACGCATTCTCGGCAAGCGGACAGGCACAGGCACAAAGGGGGGGGGGGGGGCGGGGTTGGCTGGGGCCGGTCTCTGATTCTATAACTTATGCTATGCTATTAAAACTCTAGTATATATCACGCGAGACGAACCAAAATGATTTCATTGTTGAACATTAGCTACAACTGGTAGTTCGGAAGGGGCTTTTCCCACCCGCCACGGCCACCTGGTTGTGGTATGGGTGACAAAGCAAGACCGGCTAATCGGGTAGGTGCCGGTGTCCCTGTCTACCTACTATAGTGATGAAATTTGGGGCCATTTTAAACCTCAAGAGTTGGAAACGGCGCTTTGGACAACTAGATTACCAGAATCATCCCAAGTATTGTTCCCGAGATGTTTAACAAACTTCTATCCGGAGTGAATATAGCACAGGATGATGTCCAGCTGCTCAAATAAACTGGAAGTATAAATAAACTTTTAACGCATAGCATATTGTTGAATTTTAGATTAAAGTTTTGAAAATAGCGTCTCGACAACAGGAGCGGTGAAATGTCTTTTTGGACAAGTGGTTATAAAATTCTAATCGTTCCCAGAAAACAATCGCGAATTCAGTCGGGGTGATGCGGTGTCGGCTGTCATCGGCAAGTTTCTACAAACCAAAACGGTTCAGAGGAAGCCAACCAAGCAGTCAAAAAGTAGAACATGCACCAAATACGATGAGAATCAATTATATATTCAATTAATTATTATAACAGCAATATGCACGTTATGAACTCTTAAAAAAATATAATAGCTCATCCTCGTTATCTCTGATGGATCGTGCATTCCAATTAAAAGTATTTATTGACTTAAGATCCATTACTGAACTTCAATGTCATGACAATATTATTGGAAAATTCAATACCAGTTTGGATAGCTTCAAACATGGAATTAGTTTTTAGCATATCGGTTATCATATCGATTAACGATTGCTGTAAAAATTCTAACTTAGGAGCGGATATATTACCTAAATCAAATTCATCAGAAGTCCCGTGGGAATTTTGGTTTTGGTTTCTACCCACTGCAACGGCAGCGAATTTGGAATTTGTTCTTTGCTGATCGTTGTTAATAGCTGCAGAATGGGTAGTAGCTGGACGGGAACGTGTATTGTTTCCTACCTGGCGTTTAGTGCGCGACTGCAAAATTGCTTTGCGAGTCTTGCACTCCCAAAAATTTGATTTATGGTTTTCACCACAATTTGAACATTTAAATTTTTGAGGATCTTTCTTCACAGGACAGTCGTCCTTAGTGTGCGAGGAATCACCACAATTCATGCATTTACCAATCATATGGCAATGCTTTGTTCCGTGAACCCATCCCTGGCACTTACGGCACTGGGTGAGGCTTTGGACATTTTCTCCAGTCTTCCTGAAATGTTCCCATTTCACTCGGACATGGAGCAAAAGGCTTGCTTTTTCTAAAGCCTTAAGGTTATTAAGTCTACTTAACTTGAAGTTAACTAAGTAGAAATCGTTTTTATTTCTTCCTGAGATTCACCACTGGGCAATCCTTCCAAGACAACGCTCAGCTTTGGTGTCGTAAGTGAAAAAAATGTGGTTCTTTTGAGTAAGATACTCAAGAAGACGTTTGAAGGTTGAGTTTTTTCTTCGAATTCCACCCTGTTGCGCCGGTACCACTGAAGCATCTTTCAACATTTGTTTTTTGTCGGCAGCTTCAAATTGCTTGCCAAATCATAAATTTTTTTTTATATGACAAAGAAAAATTTGTTCTGTGTTATTATTAATAGATAAACTATTTATTTCTGAAATCATGATAAAAATTGCTTTTATCCTTGGCATTGAACGAGCAGAAATAATGAATCATTTTGGTAATATTATATTTTTGTGAACTGAAATGTTCTACAGGTATACCTCGATAATAATATGTTCCACAAGTCTATGTTCTTCAAATTACATAGCATAGCATAGCATAGCATTTTCCGACCATACACAATCCTGGGTTGGCTGTTGTAGATACGATGGAAGCGCCAGAAGAGCTGCCTTGGGTGTGACAGGCTCTTCAGCCTTCAATCTCTTTGCACAACACCTGACCAGGTCCTCATGATCAGCAAGGCATGGGAGGGAAGTTTATGATTAGATGTCTACTTAATAAGATGCTGAGAACTCATGCTACCTTCATAGACATCTGGAGTTGGAAGCTGGATGGAATTGTGCGGGAGGCTTTCCTTGGCGAGAAAGCATATGTATATTTATATGTGTATTGGTCGTTGGGATTGACGAAGCTAAGAAAGTTAATGCACTCCTTCGCTGTCCACACAGGCGTTTCCTACTTGTATCCAAGCTCCAAATCAAAGGGTGTAGCGCCTTTTCTTGCGTGGGAGCTTGTTTGTCGGTTGGGACATGAGCACTAATCCTTGTCCTAGCCTTTTATGGCTTGTGGTTATAGCGCCATTACTCGCATTCTGAAAAGAGAAGAAGGACGCATCGACACAGAGTCATACGCTCATACACATACACACATACAGGCACACAGTCTCTCACACACACACATGCACACACACTTACACACACGCACACACACACATACACTCACACATTCACATATTCATGGTTTGTAAATAGCTTTAGATTGAACCAAACGGTCAAAAAATGTATGTACGATTAAAGGAATTTCCAAAAAGAATGGAAACCCGGAAAGGAGAGGGGTTTCATTGGAAGAAGATGTGATGGATATGTGTTGTGGGTGCTTGGATGGTGGGGGGCAAGTGGGAAATGGAAAAAGTTCGCCCCTTTAAATTTTCATTTTTTGGTTTTTGGGGTAATAGTTGATTTGTGAGTGTTTAATGTTTTTTTTTTTTTTTGGTGGAATAGGTTTTTTTGTTGGTGTTGTGGGGGAAGGGAAAAATGGAACGCGGGGGGTAGTGTTTTAAGTGTTTTAGGTGTATTGTGGTTCTGGAGTAAAGTGTGTGTGTGTGGGTTTGGTTTTCGTGCTCAAAATTTTAGTTTCGTGTTCAAAATTGGAAGTGAATTGTTGCAAAACGCCCTAAAAAGCAGAAAATTTCGATCAGCATCCGAAATTTGAATTTTGAACATCACAAAACTGGCAAAAACTACCGCGATATTGCCGACATTGTTCAGCTTCACAAAGATACGGTCGCTAGGATTGTGCAGATGTACAAAATGCGTGGTTCTATCTCACCAGCTAAGCGACCGGGGCGTCCTTCAAAGACAACTGGCTGAATTGACAGAACTATCGTGAAGAAGGCGGAGCTGGACCGGGGACTATCAGTTACGAACATTGCGGAACAGATTGAAAGTGAGTTTTACATTCAACTGACATCACAATCCGTACGAAATCAACTTCATAAGAAAGGACTTAAGGGCAGAGTAGCACTTAAGAAGCCATGGTTCTTGGCCCAGGACCACATTTCATGGAACAGTTATGGCTGGAATAAGGTGATTTGGTCAGACGAGACAAGAGTTATGCTATTTTAATCTGATGGTATCACAAGAAAATGGCGGCGAACCGGTGAAAGTTTGAAAAAGAAGTGTCTTCAGTCAAGCATGGCGGTGGTGAGTTACTTTACCAACATTGATTATTCAACCTACTGAGCATGAATTTGATTTTTATTTCTTCAGGTAGAGTCATGGTGTGGGGATCTTGGCTACATACTTGAGTACATTGATGGAATCATGACCAAGGTGGTTTATTTGGACATTTTGAAGCGAAAAATACCAGCCTCTGCACAAAAGCTTAAGTTGGGGCGCAGATATACATTCCAACAAGCCGGGGATCCGAAGCACACCTCAATGCTGGTTTCGCAGTGGTACAAGGAAAAGCGTATCAAGGTTATGGAGTTGTCAGCACAGTCTCCCAACCTTAATCCGATCGAGCATCTCTGGTCAATTTTGAAAATTAAGATCCAGGAGCCAAAACCAAAAAAAAACCAGCAATTGGGGGACGTAATCTGAAATGAAAGGGACAAAAACACCCCGGAAACAACTGCTGAGCTTGTTGTGTCTGTGCTAGGGCGGTGTCGAGCAGATTTTGAAGCCAAAGGTGGTTAAACGAAGTAATTTAAGTATGTGAGCCAGGGGGGTTGATTTTCTTTTTTTGTTTTTTTTTTTTTTTTTTTATCATCATTTTTATATTGCAAGAGAATTTGTTTTTTTTTGCTCTCGCATGCATTTGTTTTTTTTTTTTTTCATAAATAATAATCAACTGAACAACAATTAAACGTGTTTCAATTTTCTGGTGGATTTTTTGGAAGAAATCTAATTTTTCACTGATGGTGGATAAACTTTTTTTGCATACTGTATATTCGAAGTACATAGTTTCTAAGTTTCACCATACTTTTTTCATAATCAAACCATACGCATATAAGCTATTATTCTGTCATGCATATAGTTTACTCCTGCATTAAAATAAATATAAAAGTCATATATGAGAAAATAGGAGAGACCATCAGGGCACCCTACTAAAGTGAATCGGATGGGGAAGGGTGGGGATGCAAATCCCCCGTAGCAAACAGTTTGTCGATAAAATCGAGCTCTCTTTCTCTTTAATTGGGGCATCCTGATAATAACAAGCAAAAAACATGAAGATCAGAATAAATCTGGAGGCAAAAAAAAACACGATATTTTGGAGAAAAAATAAGAATTATTCTCAGATTTAAAACAATGTATCTTTTATGGAAATGAATGCATCTGCATAATATCTAAGGACACCTGCTTGACCTGTTATTTCAAGGCACTTCAATGTTATTGCTTTAGCATATAGTTGCCTTTTACATACAGGGCGTTCAATAAGTTCGAATACACTTTAAAAGTGTGTTAAAAAATTGAAAAAAAACAAGATGTTCTTTTTTGAATCAAGTTTTAATGAAACAATGTTTACCTTTACGACATATTAGCTGGGAGCACCCCCCTTTTGTACTGTATGACGAGCTTGAGATGTTTCTCAAAACAATCGCATGCAGCACGCATTTGGTCCATCGGCATCTCGTCCCAGATCTCGGAAATGAGCTTCTTAAATTGGTCCATAGTGGTCACTTGATGTTCGCTCTTCTTGGCCAGCATGTAAAGACTGTATTCGATGAAATTTGGACACACAAAATAGGTCACTAAAAATTTTCCTTGAGCCCGATTCTTTTAAAATTGGGGGAAAGAAGGTACAAATAAATGGTTTGGTTTTGACATCGTTGGGTTGGAACCCCTCCCCCCAAAAAAAAGGGCCCCCTGGGGGGGCCCCTTTTAAAAATTTGGGGGGGATGGGACGGCCGTGGTGCTTACTTTTTAACAACCATTTTTTTTGTTGAAGTTGTTTTTTTTTGGGTGTGGGGGTGTAAGGGGGGGGGCCTTGATGGTTGAAATATTTTGGGGGGGGGGGGGGGGGTGGGGGGGGGGGGGGTGGGGGGAAAAAAACTACATTATTATGTTTGGGAGGGGGAGGAGGGGGGGGGGGGGGGGGGCAAGCGGGAAAAAGGGGGGGGGGGGGGGGGGAGGAGGGGGGGGGGGGTGGGGGGGGGGGGGGGGGGGGGGGGGGGGGGGGGGGGGGGGGGGAGGGGGGGGACGGCGCCGAAGGGGGGGGAAGGATGATTTGGTTGTTTGGGGGTTGGGGGGGGGGGGGGGGGGGAGGGGGGGGGGGGGGGGTGTGGGGTGTGGGGGGGGGGTGGGGTGTGGTGGCACGGACGGGGAGGGGGGGTGGGGACCCGTGCGGGTGGTTTGTGGGGGGTGGGGGGGGGGTGTGGTGTGTTGCGGGGGGGGGGGGGGGGGGGGGTATGGAGAGGGATAGAGGTTTTTTTGGTGGAGAAAAAAAAAATTTGTCTTTGGGATAGGGGAAGTAGGGGGGTAAGTTGGTTTGGTCATGGCGGGGTGTTGGGGTTGGGGGTGTGTAATTTGTGTGGTGTGTGTGGAGGGGGGGGTGGGGTGTGGGGTGAGGGAGGAGTTGGGGGGGGGGGGGGTGATATATTTGTTGGGGGTATTTTTATGGGGGCAATAAAGGGAAAATAAAATATTATTATAATATAAAAAAAAAAAAAAAAATTTATATTTTTTTTTTTTTTTAAGGGATGTACGACTATGCATAAAAGTCCAGGGGATTAAGGGGAGCTGGGAGGCCACAAAGTCTTCGAGAAAATCAGTCTTCGAGAAAATCAGTCAAATTCTCCCGACACCACGCTTGGACGATATTCGCTGTGTGGACCTGTGCGCCGTCTTGTTGGAAGACGTAGTGATCCTTTTCGTAGAGGTTCCGAAGTGCCGGGGCCACAACCTTCTCCAAAACTTCGGTCTTATAGTACGCGGCGTTGATTTTCACGTTTGGGAGCTTCCCACGCCGACCATCACCGACGCGGCGCTCTGGAACCGCAGGATGTTTATGTGGGACGGGGGGATGCTGACCAACGTCAGAGCCCACAGCTCATTTTGGACATTGTGCGGATTTTGCAAGAGTTTCTCATAAGAAAGTATCTGTTTGGCTCTGTCCAGCCCCTTCTTCGTTGTAGCCTCCGTTACCCCGTGAACCTTGCGTTTCTCGTACGGCTTGTATCCCAGGTCCTTTGTCATGATGGTGTGGGCAGTCCGGATCAACACATCCGTCTTGGCCGAGCCCGTCTCCCGGCACCGACGGATGGTGGTATAGATGAAATTCCGCTTCACCCCGTGGGATTTCAACCGCTGCTATGTGTCGCTAGGTCGCTCACCTCTCGCAAACAACTTTACTACGACGCCGCGGTACTCCTTCATTGTGCGCGGTAAACAAACAACAAATGGCGTCGGTTAGCCTATATATGGGTCTAAAGCTCACACCAATACCAATACATGTACATGGTGCGCACCTACACAACGATGAAGAGTTGTATTCGAACTTATTGAACACCCTGTAATGGTCAAAAGATTCACTTGGTGAAGTGAGAAAAGTCACTTGCAGTGACGTGACTCTTCTGGGTAAATCAAATGGAGCGTCACGTTACTGCCGGTGACTTTTCTCACTTCACCAAGTGACAAACCTCACTTCGACTCTCGGAATAATCCTGGAGGTATTTTAGAACGAGTGCCTTGACCGTTCAACATGCCCCAAACTTATTCCTCGTCAAATTGACATCTGTCTGTTTGGGCATCCCCGATCACTTAACCGTTCGCGAAAAAAAAAACCCAAATGGCTGAAATTTCTACATTTCACCCGTTTGCAGTAAACCTCCCGCTGAACAAACGGCTTTGATTGTATTTTCATCGCATGGCCTGGCGCCGCAGGAAAATCGTCAGCAGACATATCTCCACGTCCACGCGGGGGAGTAAATGAAGCAAACGTGTGAGCTGTGGATAAATTGCGTGAAAAATGGATTTCCGAGATTCCTTTCCGGCTTCGTTTTGCGTGCCACCAAGAAGTGAAGCTGTTTGCTGGTATTACTTCCTTCCTTGCCAGCCATGGTGCGTGGGCTGCAGGTGTCGCTCGTACCGGAATACCGGAGATTCGGAATGAGATGGTTTCTGTATCTTAGTTCTGCTAAATTATCTGCCTACCTCCTGCTACGATGACGACGGACGGGCTGCTGTGATTTCTTTTTCCCTTTTGCTTTGAAAGCATGTCAAAACGAATTCGTTTCCGGGGAAAAGGATACCATTTTCGTGCCATCAAATCGGGTGCGAGTGATTGACGTGGATGGGGGGATTGGGGGAGAGGCAAGGATAACGATTGTTTACTGAACAACCGGAGGATAAATAAACAGGAGTGTTGGGGTGGGTGCTGAGGTTGGAACATGATCAAGAAAATGGAGTATATGTGTTCAAATAAGCACACACAATTGATGACAATATTATTTCCGATGGCATGTGTCTGTATGTGGGGGTGTGTATGTGTCCAGGCGAATCGGGGAAGATCTCATGAATTTTAGATTTTCAATTCATGCACGGTTGCGAACGGTGAACGTGAATGGAAATGAAATGCGAAGTGAATCGAAGGAACGGAAGAACCGGTCGTCGAAGTGAATGTGTTCTGATTAGGATCAGCGAACTCAATTGAATGCGCTTAGAACTAGCAGCGAATAGAAATTAAATCCAAATATTGAAGCAAATATTCAAACACCACGAATTGGAAAATATTGAACCACGCCGAGTGGAAATGTAGTTTGTGTTTTATCCTCCGAATTTCCTGTTTGACTAATCATCCGTTTTTCATTTTTCTTCAATCCGCAGGGAGCCTTGTATGGCGGTATCCTTTCGTTGGTATTTGTCGTCTACATTGGAATAATGGCCCAAATTGACGGCGAAGCGGTGACGTTCCTCCCGTCCTCGATGGAAGGCTGCAACTGTACTCAGTCATCATTGTCAGGTTCGTCAATTTTGTCGGACCACTCCCGTGGGCTGGTTTACGACCGGATCGGTGACGGAGCAGTCAGCATGGCTCTGGTAGCCATGGATCCGTCCGGAGCCCTGTCAACTGCTGCTGCCACCCTCGTCGGTGATAAAGTGCTTCCTGCGGGCACCACTGCTTCTATGGAAATGATGTCCCGGTAGGTACCCATGGCGAGCGAGTAATTCTCTGCAAGAGGAATGTGTTTTCCGAGAACTTCCCGGTGTGATTAATGGGAAGCGGAAGTTATTGGATCTTCCGGAGCTTCGTCGAAATGGGTAATGTTTGGGTGTTGGCGGCTGGTAGCTTCGTTGCCTGATCGCTTTGTGGTTCACTAGTCGTTATTGTCCATCGGGGTTGGATGGGTTTACATTGTAATGCCGGTTGTTTTGGGAAGATATGCAATTGGTCCAGTGGAACTAATCACCTAATGGGAGGGATATTTATGAAGCCATATTTTACGAGTTAATGGGACGTTACCATGTAAAAGTAAAAAAAAAACCGCAAATTTGTCAATAATTGTTGCCTCTTTGGGTGAACCGGTTGAGTGAAAAAAATTCAAATATTTTGTTCGTATAATTTGTATAATAACTCAAGTGAGTGTGTCTGCTAGCTCTTCCAACTTCACCTCGGTATAGCTTAGTTTGTGCTTCTTTCTTGCGATCCAATTAACCGTTCAAGTGGACCGTTAAAAACTTGACCATCGTCGAGCGTTACTCCATTTCCAATAGCAAACACTCATCGGGGTAGGATCAAGCTTCCAACGCGCACTATCCTCGCAATTTATCCGAACAAACAAAGAATGAGAACCACTCTAACAATGGCACAAACTAGCGGGAAAATAATCCCCATAACGATACCGCCATTCCATTTTTATAACTGCACCAGAAAACACTTTTCTCCGCAGTGATTGTGACTAATTTTCAATTACCACCCCGTTCCGGCACTGGTAGGCGGCCACAACTTCCCCTTTGAAGACGCTTACTAGCTCACTCAAGCGGCTATAAAGCTCAGATTTTATTTTTCAATTTTCTTCCAAGAGCAAACTTTGTCTCTTGTGTACTTTCCCCCGTCTCGTTATTTGTTGCTGCTCGGCAGAGGCGCTGGTGGCTTGTTACGAATGTACACCTACCTTCACTGCTACACTACATAATGTAAAAGAGTATCACAAAGTTTTTCTGCGTCCGCTAAGCCCCTTCCCCACTCAATCCACCTCAATCACCGCACACAATTCAAGCGCAAAGCAGTTACAAACCAAGAGTACTCTTAACTTGTCACAATGACAACAACAATTGCCGGAGATTCGCGCAATTTTCTCGTCTCGATGATTTTGCAAGTCAAGCAGTCAGTCTCCTGTGTCTCGTCTGCTGCTTCTTGCTGCAACAGTGTGATCCACTTCCAGCAACGACAATAGCAAGCGATTAGCACAAAGAAAACCGGAGAATTGCACTTTAAGTTCGATCGACAAGGTCACGAGCCCGGTGCAGAGGTGGTTCGTGATATCCCCGCAGATTGCGCGAAAATTGAGCAAACAACACCCCTTTCGATGGGAAATTGCATCCGAGGATTTTCGCGCGCGCGACAAGCGACTCGTAGCCGGGCCTGGCAATGAAAGGTACGTCGTAAGAGCTCGGTAAAAGTAAAGTAAAACATAGAAAATGAAAACACGGAAGAGCTTTTCTTCGCCACCGATGAACAACTTCCGGTTCGTGTTTGCTCTCAATTAACATGGCCTGGCACACCTTGAAGTTATGGTGAGCTGCTGAGTTTTATTGCGGATTTAGCGTTCATTTAGATGGTTGGTGTGCGGGAGGGGAAACGGGGGAAAACAGTGGATCAGCGCCTGCATTTATAGCCGACAATAAAATAGGCGATGGGGAATAAAGCTGATTGCGTTCTTGGAAATTTGGCAGCACGAAACAACGAGAACACACGCTTCTCTTTAAGCCATAGGGAAGGCATGATAATTTGGTACGCATTTGAACAAAGTAGTAGTTATTGATCAATTTTATTACGCATGAACTCTCGGGAGGTAATCTGAAATTTCTGTTTTCTGTTTTTGATTCGGAATGATTCATTTTTAGTTTTGTTTATCAGTCTTAATAGAAAAAAAAAATATAATAAAAAAATATTTGAAAAAAAATTCTATAAAAATATAAAAAAAAAAATGTGTCTATAAAGGTGTGATATGGGGGGGGTGGGGTGAAAAAAAAAAAAGAAAAAATATTTGTGGGGGTGTGTGGGTGGGGGGGGGGGGGGGTGTGGGGGGGGGGGGGTGGGGGGGGGGGGGGGGGGGGGGGGGGGGGGGGGGGGGGGGGGGGGGGGGGGGGGGGGGGGGGGGGGGGGGGGGGGGGGGGGGGGGGGGGGGTGTGTGTGTGTGTGTGTGTGTGTGTCTTTACAGTCACTCTCCCACTGACCGGCAGTGCTCTTATGGAAGAAACTTGTCTGCATTTCTTCAGTAATTTATATGTGATCACTATGTGCAAACATTCTTAGCCCTGGAGATTGAAGGTGACAGCTCTATTGAAAATCCAACGACCCATTTCAAGAATGCCTGTTTATACACGTACATTCTGAGGTCATCTTCATATACAATAAGCCCCGCATGAAAATCTTCACACATCAAATGGATATGTGAAGAGTTTTCACACTTCCAGAATCAAAAATGGGAATTCTTGAACCTGGCGTGTATATAGTTAAGGTATATTTTTGATAATCAAAACGACCTCACCAATGTTCCTTATCTGCTGCTTGAAAGCTCGTCCGGATGCAGGAGCGGGTCACTAAAAACACAAAAAAAATGGGAAAAAAACAATTCATCTCAAGAAACACGACCATAACACACTATGAGAGGGATTCCATTCTCAACGTCCTACGCAAAGCACTCGGAGAAACTATAATTTCACCATTTATTTTAGTTGAATGAAGGAATATTTTTTAATTTTCTTTCCGCGAAAACGACGCAGCAAAAACAAGACACGTCATTTTCAAAGCGCAGCTTGCTGCGATAATAAACTGAACCATTTGTTGTTTTTTTTTTTTTTTTTTTGGTTTTTTTTGTGTTTTTTTAGAGGGGGGAATTTAAAAAAAATTATATTTCTGAAAAATAAATGAGGTGTTAACAAAACTTTCACAACAATTATTGATTAAGTTAAAGTTTATTATGTGTTCCTTGTATGTTACCTAACGGAACGTTTTGCAGTATGAGTTATTTGTGATTTCTTAGCAGTAATACATTTTCACTCAATAATATTTTCTCATCGAAGCCTGGAACAAAAAAACACAAAACAAAGTAATAAAATCAAATTTTAATTTGTTTGAATACTTTATCAATATACCTTCTTGACAACACTGCGAGTGAGTCAGTCGAAACAGAATACCGACGGTCGAATGAACCGTGAGTGCCCAATTATGTTCCACAACAGTCTTTGGCAGAACGGTCTCGCTTCAGCACACGTGTGTTGAAAGTCTATTTCTCCCGATCGCTTCTCGATCGGTCAGACTAGCTGCTGAAGGATGATGATGATGATGGTTGACGATGATGGTTGACGATGATGGTTGATGACGGTTTAGGTTTGTATAAAATTTTTTGAACCAAAACCGGGTTTTTGAAAATCGACGATTTCAAACCCCCTATTTAAGCGTTAGACGCTTATTTACGGGGAAAAACGCATTTAAAGGTTTCCAGAGCCCACCGATGGAAAATTTAGGTTTAAGTAAACTATTTTGATGTGATGTGATGTGATAAGAACCCACCATCAGTGCAAGGATTACCTATGTCTGCAGGACTATCCTCAGCTGGTTGACCCGAGAGAATAGCCTACGCGATTGCTTTCTGTAGCAGGGCCAGTCGATCTCAATGAGGGCCTTCGGAAGACCACGGTAGGAAGGCCACTTGTCTTCACATGACATGGGACTGGCGACTCCACGAACCCTTGTCTAGTCAACATATCCTTCGACTGCCTTAGGCTACCTCCCAATCCCAGTTATATAGTTGTTATAGGAACAGGGGTATTTTTTTATATATAAAAATTTTTTAAAAAAAAAATTAAAAAACAAATGTATAAAAATTCATGGCTACAATTAATTTTTTTGTACTAGTGAATGTACTGAGATATTGCAAATTTCTACTGTTCCTAATGAAATAATTGTTTAAAATTTAAAAAACTTACCATAAAAGCATACCATTCTCTATATTGTATCATATATTCAAGGAATAAAACTTTCAAACGCATCTTTCGCTGCTTGTACGTTTAGGACTCATATGCTTTTATAAACTGATTCAATATGAAAGGAATCAAAATTGAAATACATATACTTTGCTCATTCTTAACAAGGTCTTACTTTCCTCACATAAAAAATTAAAATATTATAGAAGACAAAAATGCTATTAATACAAATTTCCAACTTGAATGCTGTACATGGCATTTTAAGAGACAATTAAATTACTCGACCATGTAAAAAGCGGCAACAGTAAGTCAATACGAGAACATAATATCCGTATGTACAAAACATAGCTAACATCCACTGGATTGTTACTGAAAAAATATAATTAGGTATGTATTAATATCCTACTAGTCCTGGAAAAGCTGAAAACAGAAAATATCATTCCACATATCAAGACTATAATTTCAATGAGAGACATTATTTTATTAGACATGTTGTTAAAACATGTCTTTATATTATTCTAGTTACGTTTCAAAGATAGCAATTGGAGTGATCGAACAGCCCAGTGTGGTGGTTTCTGAAATAAATGGCTTATCTAATCATAATACCACTAAACACAATATTAAAATGTAATCCTATACTGCTTATAAACGCATGCCAGTCTTTTATGAATATAGAAGGTAATGTTCAGAAGTGCAAATTTAAAGTAAATGTTATGCTGAAATGCTGAAAAACAAATTGAGCCTTTCATCCATGTCATGTTGCTCCAGGCTCTTGAGATAAATGGTTTTGGAATGCAAAGATGATTCCAAAGCCTGATGAAATTATTAATTGATATGAGAATGGAAAATTATATGATATGAACAGCATGTTTCTAGAAAGTAAAAAAGTAGGGCTTTAATTTGGCATGAAAAAAAATTGACCGCCATATTGGATTTGGCCACCATTTTCAATTTTATCAGAAAAACGGATTTTTCACTTTGTTCGCAATCACCGATTTCAATTTTGTTACCATCATCGGAAAGCTGAAAAAAAGGAATCAGATACATTTATAAAAATAGGTGAGCATTGGATTAAGCCTACTATTATAACTAATGTTCTGTGGCGAGTTTTGCAACATATGACGCAAAATCAAAACGAGGTAGGCTGAAGCCGTTCTATTCGCATGAGGTGTGTGTGTGCGTGTTTTAACATTGCTTATACATAGTTGGTGAGTTCGTTCAAAACAATACTTCACAATTTGCTGTGCATAACTTGGCTCACATCGTACTTTGCGTAGTGGCACGAAGCTAAGTCCGGCCAGAACAAAATAT
Organism: Aedes koreicus; assembly: GCA_024533555.2. Classification (NCBI taxonomy): domain Eukaryota; kingdom Metazoa; phylum Arthropoda; class Insecta; order Diptera; family Culicidae; genus Aedes; species Aedes koreicus. The sequence continues at coordinate 88,475 of JAHHFK020005159.1, forward strand.
TATTATCCTTATGGTACTTTTTTTTTACAAAAGCAACCATTTTTGGCAGAGTTCTTCGTGTAGTCTTCTGTGTTGACCGCCATACTTCACTTGTCTATACGTAAAGGTTAGATCTGCTAGCGCACACTGTTGCCAAAGGCGTAAAAACGTGATCGAAATTGTTTTGACCCCGAAAACAACGTTTTTTTGCTACAGTTTCTTCTGCAAAGTTTTTTCATAAATTATTCTCCATCTTATGATGATAAAAATTTGGTGATTTATCTCCCTAGTAGTGAGAATTTTTTTTTTTTTCTAATTATTGCAAATAAAAATAAACTTTATTCGGCCAAGTTATAGCCAATTTAATACAAAACAACTTTGTTGAAGCTCACATATTCCTAAAGGGCGATACGGTCAAAATTTGGTCAATATCAACTTGACGTATTTCTTTCAATTTTGCATTTAAAAAACCTGAACACCCCTCATTTTAAAGGTGTGTGTGTAGAATGTTGCTCCTATTTTGATTTTGGAATTCACTCTTCAGTTGTCAAAATGCCGTCCAAGCAAGAAGAGCAGCGTATCAAAATTTTGCTCGCGCATCGCGAAAATCCGAGCTACTCGCACGCAAAGTTGTCAAAATCGCTAAAAGTTGCCAAATCAACCGTTACAAATGTAATTAAAGTGTTTGGGGAACGTTTGTCGACAGCCAGGAAGTCTGGATCGGGGGGAAATCGAAAACCGGAAGCCGCTGAGACGACAAAGAGAGTTGCCGGTAGTTTCATGCGAAACCCTAACCTATCTCTCCGAGATGCCGCAAATAAGCTGGGTGTATCGTCTACAACCGTGCATCGAGCCAAAAAACGAGCCGGACTATCGACTTACAAGAAGGTAGTGACTCCAAATCGCGATGATAAACAAAATACGATGGCCAAAGCGCGATCCCGGAGGCTGTACACGACGATGCTGACGAAGTTTGACTGCGTGGTAATGGACGACGAAACCTACGTCAAAGCCGACTACAAGCAGCTTCCGGGACAGGAGTTTTATACGGCAAAAGGAAGGGGAAAGGTAGCAGATATTTTCAAGCACACGAAACTGTCAAAGTTTGCAAAGAAATATCTTGTTTGGCAAGCCATCTGTACCTGTGGCTTGAAAAGCAGCATTTTCATAGCTTCCGGGACTGTCAACCAAGAAATTTACGTGAAAGAGTGTTTGAATAAACATCTGCTGCCTTTCCTGAAGAAACACGGTTGTTCCGTACTGTTTTGGCCGGATTTGGCATCTTGCCATTACGGTAAAAAGGCCATGGAGTGGTACGCCGCCAACAACGTGCAGGTGGTTCCCAAGGACAAGAACCCTCCCAACACGCCAGAGCTCCGCCCAATTGAGAAATACTGGGCTATTGTCAAGCGGAACCTAAAGAAGACCAAAAAAACTGCTAAGGACGAGCAGCAGTTCAAGGCAAACTGGCTTTCTGCGGCGAAGAAGGTGGACAAGGTGGCTGTACAAAATCTGATGGCAGGGGTCAAGCGTAAGGCCCGGCAATTCGGATTTGGAAAAGTGGAAGCCTAACTGAATATTTTTCCTGAATTTTATACTAATTGAACTTGAAAAAGAAATTTAATTTGATTTTTTAAATAAACGATTTCACCGATTTACACGCGTTTTCCCTTGACCAAATTTTGACCGTATCACCCTTTATCTATTGGATTTAATGTAAATTTGGGGAGTTTTCTATTGAACATCCTTTTAATTCAGTTTTTTGAATATAACATCTCGTGGCGATTTTCTACAAATTTTGAATATTCAACACTTTTGTTTATCATACAAAAACACATAAATTTGTTGAAAATAGTATATTTTTATCTCTTATGGTTATTGAGACAATTAGGGTTTTATTTAAAAAAATGCACTTTTTCAGTGTCAAAAATCATAATAATGTGCAAATTTCCGCAGGCGAAACTATTTGCATATGAACATATGAATCAGTCATTCGGTCATCCAGATACAACCGCTCGTCTCTCGCTGTCCCTTGGGTGCCAAATCCAATGTTCTTAGAGCGACTACATGACTTTACTAGGAACGACCAGGTTCAATTCTCTTAACATATTCGATAGCATTACGTTTCAAGAAATAGGCAATTGATGGTTATACTACATATAATTTGTGTTAAAAATTTTGAGCGTGATAAAACTTTAAATAGAGAACTTTTTTTTTCTTTTTTACTGTTTTAACGGGTTTTTAATCGCGGTGGTCATTTGTTCCGGATACTAAAGAGCAGGCGCATAAAATTCGATTCCATTGGTTGCTTTGGCAACGCAGTGTAAACAAGCAATCACGCATGGTATAAATAAAAGCTGCTTGCATTTGATGAGACATTCTTTCGACGTATTTCGGAAACAGTGGACGAGTTATAAGCAGTAGCGAACGTATCAGCAGCAGCAGTTGAGGCAGCAGATAGGAGTAGTATTGTATCAGTTTCTTGTAGTTTCACTGTAGCTGGAAGCCATCGTACAAAAAATTTTGAAGAAAAGCTGTGTTTCAAACATTACCGAACCATGGCATCTTCAATTGAAGGCAAGTTTCCATGTTAAAATCATTGCTGCAATATCAAATCTCAGATGAAAACATATCATAATACAGGCGAATTGAAGAACTGCGATTTATTTCTGGTGTGGAGATCAGTTCATGTTGATCTAAAGTTGAAGGCTGATTTAATCACACAAGAAATAATGGTTCATTATGCTCTTGACGATATTGAAGACACACGATCAGAAATTCAAAAATGTGCGTATAATCTGAGCAAATATTTCAGTAAGCTCTGGGAAAAATATCACCGGAAGGAGAAAAGTTTTTTGAAGCATGAGTACTTCAGTAAGGTTTTTGTTTTACCACAATCTGTAGATATCAAGCTTCCGTCGACGAGCAGTGAGAAGAGAGGAAGAAAAAAGCTCCCGTTTAGTGAGAGTTCAGATTGCGTAAAGAGACGTAAAACTGCACAGCTACATACCGAACATACCGCAGATGAATTGACATTTGCGTCTGTGATGAAGCTCCGTGAAGAAGGCAAAAGGGCTGAAGCTTCAACAATAAAAATTGCCACTCAATCGACACCTACTCGAGCAACACGGATGTTGAAATCTGTGAGAAGTACACCTCCAGCTACTTGTGTTTCGTATTCTTCAGAGGAAGCATTGGCAGGATGCGAGCACGATATGCAGCTGGAACTACGATGCGATCGCTGACCATGGTGCAATCCTTGATGATCGAAGGAGATTCTTGCCGGCAATAGAACGTCTTGAGACTTCGATCGGTGATTTGCTTGAGTGCTGACCAGCCAGTGTTGATGTGCTGGATAACCGTCTGGCTGAACGAACCATCACGAACGTGACCGGAAGTATGCTGAACGAGTCACATAAGACGTTGTCCAACTCTTCTGCCGACTGCAGCAGTTACAAATTCTTCATCTGGTTTCTCATGACTGTTGATCATCCGGGAGAGAATGTCTGCATGTGTTGTTGGTACATTTCTCTGACAAACTTGCCGTAAGAACTAACGGCGCCTGAATTGACTGACATCAGTAGGACGGGGAATCTGGGTAATAGCGCTGATTTTTGCAATACGACCGATGTACTTGATGCTGGATTGGCCAAAGTTGCATTTCTCAAACCTAAGCTTAAAGCAAAATTCCTGAAGACGGCTGAATAGAGCATTCAGCGTTCGATCGAGTTCCGTTTCTGTTGCAGAGTGGATGATGAATTCGTCCAGAAAAGATTCTACTCCTTCAATGCCAGCGATCAGACTGCTCATCAATTGTTGAATTGCGCCAGGTGCAGATTTTACTCCTGGAGTCAACCGATTGAACTGGAACAGACCTCAAAGTGTGTTGATAGTCAGGAGCTTCGAATCTCTCGAATTGTCGTCAACCCTAACTTGTAAGTAGGCGTTGGATAGATTAATGACACTGAAAATTTTGCTGCCTGCCAGTTTGCTGAATTTGTCTTCGGGTGTCGGAAGAGGGCAATGGTGGGGTTCCAAAACAGCGTTCAGTTCGGTCGAATAATCAGTGCACATTTGCCCTTTTCCACCTGAATTCTTCACTAGGGCCTGTTCACCCATTTTTGAAAATCTCAGACCCCGCACGATGGAAAGTGTTGTTAATTGATGGTGAGCCAAGCTTCTTCCACGTTTGAACGGGGACCAAGGTGATTTCCGAACAGTTGATGAGCACAGTGACGTTTTTCGGGCTAAGTGCTGTTGACTCCGTTGATGGAAAAGATGTAGTTGGATTGTGATTGATGCTTGCCTTTTCTCTTCGGTTGAACTTTGCTGATCCGGAAGCGGATTCTGGCTTCGTTTGCTTGTTGAAGCATCCACAATAGCCTTCCTTGTATCCGGTCTTGTTACAGTGCTTGCAGAGATGGCTTGAAAATGGGCAATCCTTGACGAAGTGCATGGCACCACATTGCCTACATGGTGTCCGAGGAGACGTCTTCTAGCTTGATTGTTGAGAATCAGGATACTTCTGCTGCTTTGGTTGCGGAACTGCCTGGACCGAATCGAAGATGGTTGCTTCTTCTGCACCAGTACCGTGTCGTGTTTGAGGTTCAACAAGCGATGGCATTCGGTGACTGAACTGTCGAGATTGACCGTTGCCGCTGTGTCTGCTTCCATTTTTGACAGTAATCTGGTCCTATAGTCTGCATGATTGAATTCCACAAACGAAAATGAGCCCCAAGAACTAGTCGATGGTCAACTTGTTGAGCTCGAGCTGCTTGATTCTTCACAATTCGGAAGCAATCGTACCCCATTGGCTGAATTGAGACTTGTGGTATCCAAAAACGGATTTCAGCTTGGTGACAACTTCTTGAAAAGTGAAATCCCGCGGGTGTCGTGGCAGGAAATAGTTTAAAAACTTTTCGTGAACTGGAACGCTAGGACTCCGCAAGAGCAGGCGAATTTTTGCTGCGTCATCCAGTTCTCTCCCATCCGGCGCTGAACAAATCTTCATACTTCGAGAACCAGCGATTCGATGATCTGCTCCGGAGAATTCCTTGGTGGTTGATTCCGTTCAACCGTTTCTGTAGCTGTTAACGGGTCCAGAAGCAAGAGTAGGTTGTTCATAATCGCTTGATTTGAACTATCTCCTTCATCACCAACGGCTCCTTCTTGACTGGTAGACATCCTTGAAAGTTGGTTCTTGAATCTTCGGTTCGCGAACACTCCGGAAGAAATTTTCAGCAATCCTCATCGCCAAAAATGTTACAGATGAAAGAAGTTCCAAACTGTTGAACTATTTATTAGGAACCTCTGGCTTAAACAAGAGCTTGTAACAGAATCAATGAGTTTTCTGCTACTCACTGACAGCTAGGTTTTCATCATCATCTCATGGCATACTCGGCTGTCTATCTGGGGGTAGCAACTCAGCTCCGGTGTACTTTTCCGCAGAGGTAGCTTTTACATCGCGTTCTTGGAGTTTCCTTTGCTTTCAGGCGGATGCCAAGTCTCTGTCTGCATGAATTACTCTCAAGATACATTGTTTGAATATTGTTAAAAAAAAGTCTTTATTTACCACCGCTTCCGACCAACCATTCATCATTTTCCGACGACGGCGCTTTATAACGAGAGGGTCATACCTCCTGGGCACTGGCAGTGTAAGCTGACGTGAAAGGTTTCCTCGGATCGCAGGGGAAAAAAGCGCATACCGCAGAGCTTTTGTACATGTGCGAGTAATGTTTCCCTTCCATTCTTATCGGTACTCTTTTCAACCAAATCCGATTCCCATTCGATAAGCGTCTGCAACTTACCACGAGTAGCTCTGACAAACAGGCTGCCGAGTTGATTCTATTGGTTTGAAAATTTCAAAGGAAAAAGAAGGAACCACCTTCCTCGAAGTTGTTTACTTACTTCGTTTCTGTCTCCGATCGTCATAACTGATGGAGGGTTGGGGGGCTTGGCTGTAGAGATGGCGTACTGGAACTCACGTGAGCCTTCCCGGGAAGTGCTTTCGGGTTGAGCTTTGCAAAGGAAAAGAATGCACTCTTGCTTTGGGATTCTTTTTTTTTGGTGCTCAAGCTACCGCTTCCTTTCATATAACCGCATAAAACGTTTTTTCTCCCCTGGAAAAGAAGCCGTTTTTTTGTTAAAATTCCTCCTAGGCAGGCAGATTGGTAAAGTGAAGGAGGCAAACCGAAAGTGCTTTACAAGAAGGGCGAAAAAGAACGTCGTTTTACTTTCGTTACACACAATGCCATTACCGAAGTGGTAAGCCTTCCGCAGGTTGGTTGCTACGTTCCTGCAGCACCCACCGCCCCGCCCCACCAAGGGGTGGCGTCGTTTGGGCCGGAAGTGGTGCATTCTACCGTCATCGTCGTACTCGGAGATTGGAGGTTGTGAATTTTTTTTCCATCATTGATTGTGTGGCCTTGAAATTGAACTTCGTGAGAATGTGGAATTGTTTCAGCAACTATCGATTAGAATGGCCGTTGGGAACGTGGGATTGGTTTAAAGATTTGTTTTAAGGAGGAAAATTCCGGACTAAAATATAATCCATGGCCCGTAAAGAAAGGATTTGGCACATGGTCCGTGTGCTTTAATTAGCAACACAATGTGTGGCCACACATACTATTCATTTGACACACTGGTACTGGTACTGGTCGCAAGGGTCGAAAAACCATTGTTGCTTCTGGTCTTAGGAACAACTTGACCTTTATTTTTGTGCAGTGGCCCAGTGTGTCTCTGAAAACATCGGGGTATCGGTTTCCACAATCAAGCTTTAAATTGGATTGATTCACCTGATTACAGTTCGAAGGCTTCGATGAAGTCCAGTTCGAGTAGATTCAAGTCCTTCACTGCAGTGACATAGCATTCGTGGATTCATCGTTGATGGAGATGCTGCATTTAAACTTCAGCGATAGTGCTGCACCTGCTTTAATTAGCAACACAATGTGTGGCCACACATACTATTCATTTGACACATAAACCTCATTGGTGTTGTTCAGAGTTTCCTGCTTTAACACATGAACATTATATGGAATTTTATGTGGATTTTTGCCATTAAATATGTGTGGATTATTTGCGGTGTATGAAATGTAAATTCAGGTTCAATACCGTTTGAATCAGGACTGTTTTATGAAATCTAACTAACTATTTCGTTGTACGCTAGCTTTGGCTTGCACTTGAACGAGGATAAATTTAGGGCGCCTTTTGTTTCTGTGTAGACAAAGAGCAGTAGCAGGAAAAATCACAGAAAAAACCAAGAATAGGCACAATAGGTGAATGTAATTTTTTCACAAAACAGTCGTCTGCTGCAAAGAGTTAGGACCCGCACACAGACAATCGTTTTTAGGTACAGCTTAAGCAAACGCGAATGATAAAAAACAGAATGAGAAAAATGCCATTCTTATGCTGCCGACATTTTCAAACTGTTTGGAAATTGCGTGAGACTGATTTCACTGTTCGTTTAGGTTGAATTATGAATATATTTTTGATTTTATTTTTCGCGAAAAGGATGCAGCAAAAACAAAACACGTCAGTTTCCAAGCACGGCTTGCTGCGATCTCTTGTTTGTGCTTACCATGTTAGTTCCGAAACCTGATGTAGAAAACTCCGCTACGGGTATATCGATTGGACGTTGAATCTGATTGGCTGATACATTCAGGTAGTACGTTTGGAATCGTCATTGAAGAAATGCGATGAGTGGGCACGTTGGAGGTGTTGTAGTTATTGCTAATGTCAGGATACTGTAGTACGATTAGACCAGAGGATGTTGGCTTGGAACTGGGTGTATTGGTTGGAGTGCTTCGTTCCTCGGTGCTAGTTTGTACGGTGCTTGACAGTGGGTAATGTGACAGGACAGTTGCCGATGAGGTACTAATAATGCTGATGTTGGCGCAAGAGGTAGACGTTGTTTTTGATACTTTGGCGGTGGATGAATACTCTGGTGTGGTGAGCACGATGGAGGCATTGAGGTTAGAAGAAGCAGAATGGCTAGAGGTAGTGATGGTTTCGTTGGTGGTGGTTGAGCTGGTTGTGGCGGTGGTGGAGGAATTAGCCGTAGCATTGGTTGCGATGAGGCTTGTAATGATGGATCCGTTTGAAGGGGTGGTACTGATAGAAGCACCGATGTTAGCAGTAGTTTGAATACAGCTGATAGGTGCATCCACGGGTTGAACAGCGGCGAGTTGTGATCATGTGATCAGTAGATGCAAGAGTTTTATTCATACCAACGACAGTAACGGATTTGCTACTGATAGGTGGCACAGGGATCCCCGTGGAAGAATCGCCGAGTCTGGATGATGTGACATTCGATGAAGACAAGCTGCTGATACGATCTCGTTTTGCATCTGAGATGTTCGCCGTGTCCGCAATGAAGGAGCCAAATTTATTCGAAAACTCGAACTTCATATTGTTGAGTGCGTCTTCAAAATTCCTTGAATCTCCGGCGGGTGTGGGTTGCGAAGGACGCGACTCATGCATACAACTATTTGATTGATGGTTGCTGTCGTTCAGAGCACGACAAAGTGTGCGAGTGTTATCGATTTGACTCCCTATTAAACGAAAAATCGATGATAGGCGAGCCAGAATCAGGTTCAGCGCAGGGTTGATTGAAGATTGGTCGAAATCAAACGGTGAATTCCGGCAAGCAGGGCAGAACCATTCAGCTCCAGGCACATCGCGTACAGCTTTAAAATGCGCTGCTGACAATCCCATGCATTTCAAATCGAAAGATTCTCTGCATTTCGCACATGAAATTTTACTGCTATGAGTTGACGCGGTGATACAGTGAGAAGCAGATCATTTCTTCGTCATTGTTTTCTACTCGAGTTTAATACGCCAGCAAACCGTTTAGGGTTACAACAAAATAGCATACAATGGCAGCTGCTTGGATAGGACGGCGAAAATTTAATTGCTATTTTTATCACTACCGAGTTGTAAATTGTTAAATGAACAAATTAATACTGGGAAATGAAGCGCGAGACACTTAACTAAATTCTGGCACAGAAATTTAGGAATCGTATCGAATCCGCGAACAGATGATTTAGCAGAGCAAAAGTAAATGCGAACTGAGTCGATTGTTGTTACACTGTACATCTGTGAGTTACCATGATTGATGCTGCATGGGTAGTTGCGTCAGTGCGGGTGAAGGTAAACCCATGAAAAATCGGCAATTTTTGTCCATTTTTTTTAATGCAAACGTTATATCATGTCATTTGCAACATCTGCTGTAATAAGTAGCAAAATGCAACGAAATTGCAACGTTATGTGAAAGGTGCATTACATTTTATGTGACGGTTTTGAAAGAAATATATGCGGCAATTAGGCTCCACCTCTTGCTCTTTTCCCGTTGCAATTCAGTTATGCTTTACGTAAATGATCGAGGAAAATAACTCCTCATTTTGTTACAACAAAGTGTATATTGCTGTATTGAAAGAAGCTGTGCCACTTGGGAGAGGTGTGCTCATTTGTAACCATGTATTTCAGGAAGGTAAACATCATCATTATACTGGGAGAACATCATAGTCAATTTTCATGAATATTTTATGAAAATCCAAGACACTGCTCAAAACAATGGTTTTCTTCCAGCCCCGGACTGATTCCTTTTGTAAGGATGACTACATGCACAATACTTATCTACCCATGCACACTTAGAAAGTTTTAGAGAATTCGGTAATTTTTTACCGAACTTTCAACAGCTGGAGGTTCGGTAATCCAATTTAACGGATTTCGGTAAAATTTGACAAGTGCCGGTAATTTTTTTATCGGAATACTGTAAAATTTCACCAAAATCTGGTAAATCGGATTACCGAACGTTCAGCTGTTGAAAGTTCGGTAAAAAATTACCGAATACTGTTAAATTTTCTAGGTGTGTGGGAAAGACTTCTTGCGTTCTATTTGTTCGAAGATCACAATTGAGCGTAGGTTTGATGCTATGCGAGGAACTAATCTCAAGTAACAATTTTAGTTTTATTTCAGCCGTATAGCACTTCTCCCGGCTTTGTTCATAAAACTACAATCAAATCTGTTTTGTTTGTCTATTCCAGCCGTATAGCACTCCTCCCGGCTTTGTTGATGACACTACATTCAAAACTGTTTTGTCCACCAACACCTCCTCTATGCATCTTTAAAGCCAACATGTGTACAAAGCGGCCCACTCTATAGACGGTTGTGAAAACAAATTAATAAAACCTTTCTAAGACCATACAGATTTTGAAAATGTTCTAGTGAAAGATGTTATGACCACTTGAGAACCATCATAAAACCTATTGGCCGCCATCAAAACCAGCATAGGGCTGAATGGCCACAGCTGTCAAACTGCACGGCGATATCGTGGTTGATTTTTGTTGTTTTGCTTTGTTGCTCTTCTGATTCATTCAACACCAAATAATGGCTCAGAAAAAAGTTCTTCTGTTGCGAGAAATTATGATTGATAGCAAAATATATAAAACAAAATGAGTTTTTTTTTATAGCGTATCATGCTCCAAATCATATGCGCATTTAATTTTATGGTGAATATTGGCACGATAAGAGCTGAAAATTAATGCGCCTTGGAAATTATGCGAGTTTACAACAAAAAAAAACAAAATTGAAAGAAATATATTCCGTAAATTAATCATGAAACTCCTGAAAATTGATGGAATTCAATAAGGTTATCTAAACGAATACCGAAGTGTGTCTCAGATCTACAGTTCAATTGTATTACATTTAAAATTTGGTGTATTTATTTTTTCACATTTCAATTATTTCATATATTTCAACATGGCGATTGCAAGAAATCACAGTTTTGCCAAAAAGCCAATTTATCTTAGCAATGGCTACTATAAAACTATCTGGTCGCTTGGTAGCTTTCCTCAATGCCAGTTAGCCGTTTAATGCATTTACTGGAGGCAAAATGGTTTTAAAATGCTTTTTCAACTGACCATAATAAGATAATATGAATGAGTCCTAAAACGGCATTTCAAAACAGCATTTTATGAGTTAATAAAGTCAAAATAAAACCTTTGATAGGAGTAAAAGGAATTTTAGAAGTCAAGGTTTTAAGATCGTTGTAAAGAAGCTGTGTAGGTTCTTATAAACCTGACTAAAATTTGAAACCTATTGGCATCTCTTGCTGCCATAATAAAGCCGAATTGATTTCTAGTGGCTTTCATAAAACTTTAATAAAACTTAATAAAGCTGAATGGTTTTGGCAATGTTACTTGGGAATGGTGTGGGAGTTTTGTTTCGGGTAATGGGGGGTGGCGAGAAACATGTTTCTGGTGCTTTGTTCGTTGGTAATATTAGCTATTTTGTGTTAAACAGTTAGTGGGGGAATTATTCGTTTTCTTAATATTTTGATTAAAAAAACATTGTGAACGACGTATTATGGTATTTTCTGTGCTTCATCAATTGGTGGGTGGTTTTTACCTTCGTTGGAGAAAAATTGAAGATGATTTTCAAAAGTAGCGCAATGTGTTTAATTTTTTAAATAATGGGGGCGGGAATTTTTGTTAACTTTGTCGCGTCAGTGGTCTAAGTCAACGTAAGATTTTTTTCTGGTATATGGTTTAGCTGTCAGTAGATCCTTTCACCTTTGCGTCGACGTGCATATTGTTTACTTTTATATTGAAGTTTTAATTTTAAGTGGTGAGGGAAACCTAATCGTTCACAGAAAACAATCGTGAATTTCGTGGGGTTGTCGAATTTCAACATCAAGTTTCTACAAACCAAAAAAACGAAAAGAGGAACACGCAACAAATAAGATGAAAAACAAGTGGTGGAAGTATACAAGAGGAAGCCCAAGATGTCGGTCAAAGATGTTGTCAAAAAGTGGATGTAGCTAAGTCAACTGTGCAGGACATTGAAAAAAAGATTTGTTTGGATTTCTGTTGAACATATAACGTTCGAGTGATCATACAAAATTTATTTCTGGACACGCTTCAACTCCCATCACACCAATTTAGGTGTAAAGCAGCACACATGAATTGTTAATCAATTGTTTTTTAATAGGTTTTTGAGTAAATTTTGAAAGTGAACCTTTTTCAACCGTATATTCGCATATGGAGTCGATAGAAATTACGTCGATAAATTACTCTGTGACCTGGGAATCCTTCAAAAACGTTGATTGTCGTTGAAGAAAAAAAAACTCGTGATCAAAATGTACACATAAACGATTTCCTTTAAAACCCATAACTTTCATTCGGTCGTAAGCTCTCCTTCGAAGCCTTGTCCATTTTGCAAGCAGACCTTGCACTCTGTCTTTAAGTGCAAGTTGTTTCATAACTTGTATATCTCTGAAAGGTACGAATGTGAATGTTAAAGGCTCTCTGCTTCAATTCCCATCATTCTGACAACCAAATCAGAAACTGTTCATCCAGCGTTTGTCGTGTTGGTGGCCAAAAGCACCCAATTTTCAAGTCTCAGACCCATGGCAAAGCCCATAATATTCCAAACAAATTGAATCCCAAATTTGATATGCATGATTCCAGATGAGCTTGAGAGACTGACAGTCACGTTTATACAGAATTAGAAACAAAAATTATAGCTAATTTTAAAACATTTTATCTATTCTGGTAGCTAGTTGCCATTTTCAGCGTTTTGTTTTTCGGTTTTGAACTGTGTGTCGCAGCCCCAATAAGATGGACCAACAACAACGAAGTAGCTTAAAATCAGAGTATTTGTCAAAATCGGTTAATATTACATATATTTATGACTTCTCTTTTACGCTCAAGGAAAACTCCAACTGAGCGTTGAAAGAGTTAATTTGTCAACTTCTAGATTGACCAGATAATTTAACTCACTAGATTAAACTTACACTCCGAAAATTTGGGAGATAATTACGTTAAAACAATTCATTTGTCAAAAAAAAAAAAACCATGTTGACCTCCTCATTAAAACCTCAATTCTGAAGAGGAAAATATGAAAATCACACTGCCAAAAAACGACAACGTAAAAGTCCTTCAATAGTTGACCAACGAAAAACAACAAAAAGATAACCTCACTGCCGTTCGCCGTTTTCATTTGCTCCGATTTCGCGAGCCTCACTCATCCCGGAGAAGTGAAACCAAGCATAGATTTAAAAATTTTATACTCTGATTATTTTCCATATTTACCCACCGAAGCTCACCGTAACAGTTCCACCGGTTGGAGAACGGAAATGCACACGAGCGCGGCCAAGCCATCAGAATCGTTAAAATATCCTGGTAGACGACAATTTGCGCTCAACCAGTCAGTGTCGTCAGCACATATCATTCCCGGGCCCGGCGATTGCCATTGCCATATTGTGCCAACCTATGCCGGTATGTCATGTTCCGACCGCAATGGCTGCGTGGTTCAGGTCGGTGCTGACAGCAACCAGCTTCGAAGGAGCGAAAGTCGCTCGACAGATGGCATCAGCAGAAAGGTCCACAGGTGAAACGGGTGCTGAGGGGAAATCGATTCGGGTGCTGCTTTTTTGGTGCTGGCGATAGAAAACTCACTGACGAGGGACTGTCCCATTTTCCTCAAACGTAGCGATGAGTGATGTTAATCATTTTCAGCACGAAAGCAGTGCCCCCGGGAGGAATGCGGGAAACGCATTTTTACGATGGTTGTAAAATTAATAATCAAATTTATGCCCATCAGCAATTCCAATAAACATTGAACCTCATCGACAGTTAAAGAGCCGCCTAGCGTGCCAGGTATGATATTGTTGATGATGAAAATGATCAAAGATGATGATGAAAATGATGACGGCGCACGCAACAGTCCCGTTGGGTAGCCAGCAGCCGTTGTTTTATGGACATCATTATCGATACGACCGGGATTGGCTTTGCCTCCGATCCAAGTAGACTGTTCAATCCCATCACAGTAATACCACAGAGAACAGACGTTCATCTTCGGTCTGCTACTTGTGTAAAACTTTAAACCGACATTTCAAATGTATGTCGTGTTCATCAATAAAAAGCCAAGCACATAACCGGAAAAGTTTTGTTTGTTTTTCTCAGCACTTGCTTCTTATACCGGCTGCCGCCCTATTCTTTTACACACGTTTTTCAAGAAAAGGTATATGGACATCCATGTCTGTTCTCTGTGGTAATACATATTTAGTTCTGAGTTCTTGCAAGATGGAGTGACACTGAATCAAGGGGAAAAAATCCATCACATAAAATTCACGAATACCGCAGCAAAAAAAGACCGAACCAGTTCCGCCTTATCGTACTGAGTTAAGTGATTTAAAGCTGAAAAAGCCTTTGGAATCTGCAGGTTTTATTATTTATTGTGTCTACCTTTGCGTTTCGTCAACGGAAAAGGATATAACCGTTTTTGTACATATTACCTGCCAGCTTCGGCTAGTGGCTGAAGGTGATTTTACGAGCCTGCAGCGCAGTGTGGCTTGTAATTGGAAAATTAAAAGAGGGAAAATGGATGATAGTGCTGTGATGCTTTTATTTCCTGCTGCAGAGTTAACGTGTTCGGTCGTAAATTTTCCACCATTTTGGAAACGTTTTGCCATTTTTAGGTGCTTGCCTATCGTTTTCCGACAAAAATTGAGGCTGAATTTACTGCCCGTAATTATAAGGTAATTTGAATAATAAACGCCATTTCCATAAACCTTTGCAACTGTTACCTCCTGCTCTGTATGCATCATAATTTCACAAACAAACAATCATATTCTCCATCATGCCTATTCATTTTATATTTCTTCCATTTATATTTCTTTTTGAATCCTTGAGGGTACGTGTTCCCAAATTAATCCCATCGAATCACAATTCATCCTACTTGAAAACAAAGGATTGAAGTAAGATAGGCTTTGTGATCAAACGTAATCAAGCATTACTACGGAGAGAAACCGATTTATTTGCCCTCCAATATTTCCATTCAGCGTAGGATGAATGTAGGTACAATGAGACAAATAGTAAGTCTAGTTAAAAAATTGTGACTTTCAGCTCAGTTTCAGTTCAACGTAGTTGCTTGTAATTTCTGTTTTAGTGTTTTGTTGAAATATAGCCGAAAAATTAAAAAATAATGAATGAATTATGGATCATTTAGAACTGGTGAACGGTTGTGTTCTGACTGCTCAAATATGCTCTTTTTCCTTGTGCCTCTAAAATTTCCCATTCTTTTTCATCAGCAAGACGAGCTGTCACTGTGAACCTACCGTTTGAGCTCCAGCGATGTTTACTACGATCAAACGACGTTTTGCATTCAGACCGAGTTTTGTATATGAGGTGAGAAAATCGTTGAGTGGAACTGAGAGGAGTAGAGCAAAATAGACATATTATTTTCAAATTATTCCCTCTCATTAATCCTTCCACGGATTTATCAAAGGATTGCTCATTCTTACACTGAATCGCCCCACGGAATGGTTCATAAGATCAAAACCTAGGGGTGGGACGGTTCTACTCTGAGTTGCTTTGATCTGGGGGTGTGACACATCTAAATCCAGATTCAAGATGATCGAAAAATCCCACGCTAGCGAATCAATCTTTGAAATTTTTTCGAAAAACCGTGTAAAGATTCCAATCTTAGTGAAGGTTTAGAAGGAGACGAAATTGACGGAACGGATACGACAAGCAGCACATTGCCATTTGTTGCTGGTGGAGGAGGTCGGAGGTTTGTAGGTTTTTGGGGGGGGTGTTGGGGGCGCTGGGGGTTTTTTGGGGGGGGGGAAATACCGGCTGTTAACCACCGAAAAAAAAAAAAAAAAAAATATATAATTCGTGGGGGGGGAGAAAAAATTTTATCTATATATATAAAACAGAGTGGCATACGTAAGACCGCGCATAACTCGAGAACGGATCGTCCGATTTCAATTGTCTTTTTTTTGTTCTATTCGGTTACGCTCAAGGAACATTTATAGAAAAAAAAAGTTGGACAAATTTATGAAAAAATGAAAACTTCACAAATGATAGATTTACAATACACTTTGTATGGTTTTTTTTTTCATTTTGATCGAGTTATCCTTGACATCGATCGTAGATGACGTTGATAGTCCACCTGACATTGCATCATTTCACGTGTGTTCTCTTTGTTCTGCTGTTGGTTCAGTTTTTTTTTTCAATTATTTTGAGTATTAATTATCAACTTTGAATATAGTGTATTAATAGTGAACGATCATTCAAGTGCAACTCAGCGTGACCTCGATAATTTCCGAGATATTGGTGCAATCAGTGAGGTACTGTATTCATTTTAGTATCCGTGATGAACTGAACTGTCGAAAAATCAAAACAATCCGAATGTGTACTTCGGTATTTTTGAACTATTTTTCGCCTCTTCTCCGCACACATTCTGGATTTCGTATTCTTCAACATTCCACTTCCAGTGTTCGGTAGACATTATGCCGCCAAGAAGAAAATTAAACATTGGCTCATGCAGTCGCAATGCACGAAGATTGGCGCATCGCCGGGCAAATCAAACCCCAGAACAACGCGCCGAAACGAATGAACAGCTTCGAACACATGTGTCGCGAATTCGTGCAGGACGAACTCAGGAAGAACGAGAAGCACATGCAGCTGCTGAACGACTGAGACAGCAGCGCAATCGCAATATGCATCGTCAAGTTGTAGCAAATACCAATCGTCGAGTGAGAAGAAGTGCCGTAAATGTCCAATTACAACGTGCCGCTTTCCAATATGATTGCACGGTTGACTACAGCGAGCTGCCGTGTGTTAATATTGGGCCCATGGATATGATTTGCCATTATTGCAATGCGCTAAAGTTCCATTCAGAAACACCAGGATTGTGTTGTGCAGGTGGAAAAGTCAATTTACCACAGTTGACTCATCCACCAGAACCATTGCGATCGTTACTTTACGGCGACTTACCAGAATCGAGACATTTTTTGGCGAATATCCATAAATACAACGGTTGCTTTCAAATGACGTCATTCGGTGCGAATATTGTTGAAGAACGTGGATTTAATCCAACATTCAAGGTAATTTCATCTTGGGTTTGCCTTTAATTAGATTTCTGTCGACCAACGGTACTAACCCATTTTGAACTTGCCACCACTACACAGATTCAAGGGCAAATTCATCATAGAACCGGATCGTTGTTGCCGCCAGTGAATGAAGAACACAAATTTCTTCAAATTTATTTCCTTGGCAATTCGGATACCGAAATTGATCAGCGTTGTGCGATTAACCGTGCTTTGAAACGTCAGATCATTGGAGAAATGCAAGAACTTCTTCATGAACACAACGCTTTAGTTCAGTTATTCAAGACGGCATTGGAAGATATGCCTTCTGACGACCACACAATTATAATTAGAGCGGATAAACGTCCCACAGGAACTCATGAACGCCAATTTAATGCCCCCACAATTGATGAAGTTGCTGTCGTCATCGTTGGTGAAAATGTTGAATCGCGTGACATTATTCTGAAGCGGCGTAATGATGGTCAACTGCAACGTGTATATGAGACCCATCGCTCATACGACGCATTGCAATATCCACTCATGTTCTCCCATGGGGAAGATGGATATCACTTTCACATCTGGATGATCAATCCATCGACAGGTTAGTAATTGTGCAATCCAATTTTTTCATGTTACAGTACAAAGTTTATCTATTGTGTCTCAGGTGAAGAAACAAACAAGAAGGTCAGCTCAATGAATTTCTATGCATACCGTTTGATGATTAGGCAAAATGTTGATAATCATTTGCTCCGATATCGTCGATTGTTCCAACAGTATGTGGTTGACATGTATGTCAAAATCGAAACTGAGCGGCTGAACTTCATCAGATTCAACCAAGCAAAGCTGCGGTCCGAGGAATACATACATTTGAGAGATGCAATAAGTTCGGAGGGAAATATCAACAACATTGGTCGCTTGACAATTCTTCCCTCCACATATGTCGGAAGTCCACGGTACATGAATGAATATGCCCAAGACGCCATGACCTACGTGAGAAATTATGGGCGTCCCGACTTATTCATCACATTTACTTGCAACCCGAAGTGGACGGAAATATCTCAGCACTTGATACCCGGCCAGACTTCGAGTGATAGGCACGACATCACCGCACGAGTATTCCGGCAAAAGCAAAAATCTCTCATGAATTTCATTGTAAAGCATTGTGTTTTTGGTGAAGTCAGATGTTGGATGTACTCCATCGAATGGCAAAAGCGAGGTCTGCCCCATTCGCACGCACTCATTTGGTTAGTAGACAAAATACGTCCTGGCAATATTGATGACATTATAAGCGCAGAGATTCCCGATCCTGAAATCGACGCTGACCTGTTTGAAATTGTTACAACACATATGGTTCACGGTCCTTGCGGTCAACAGAATCCAGAGTCTCCATGCATGGTTGGAAATAACTGCACGAAACGATACCCACGTCCTTTGCTCGCTGAAACCATCTCCGGAAACGATGGATACCCCCTGTATCGACGTCGTTCTCCCGAGGACAATGGCAGAACAATTACAATGAAAGTGAAAGGAAATAACGTTGTCGTTGACAATAGCTGGATTGTTCCCTATTCGCCGCTTCTCTCCAAAACATTCAAAACTCACTGCAACGTTGAATTTTGCAACTCCATCAAATCAATTAAGTACGTTTGCAAATACGTGAACAAGGGTAGCGATATGGCAGTTTTTGGGATTGCTGCTCCTGATGCTAACGACGAAGTGACGCGTTATCAATTGGGCCGTTACGTTAGTAGTAATGAGGCGATCTGGCGGATTTTCTCATTTCCGATTCACGAACGCTACCCGACAGTTGTCCATTTGGCTGTCCACTTAGAAAATGGACAACGTGTCTACTTCACTGAAGGAAACGCAGCCCAAAGAGCCAGTCGACCACCTACAACGACATTGACAAGTTTTTTCGACATCTGCCAGAGCGATTTATTTGCCAGAACACTTTTATACTCAGAAATGCCACGCTACTATACATGGGATGCATCGTCGAAAAAATTCCAGCGTCGAAAGCAAGGGCAAGCAGTTCCTGGATTCGTGAATGTTTTTTCTTCTGACGCACTTGGACGAATTTATACTGTGCATCCGAAAAATGATGAATGCTTTTATCTACGTTTGCTTTTGGTTAATGTTCGTGGTCCAGCTTCGTTCGAGTCCCTTCGGACTGTGGATGGTCTACTATGTGCGACATATCGAGAGGCCTGTCAGCGGTTGCAATTGCTAGAAAACGACACTCATTGGGATTCAACACTCGCCGATGCCATTGTTACTGCATCTGCGAATCAAATTCGTACCCTGTTTGCGATCATCATCTCGACATGTTTTCCATCGAATGTAGTCGAATTGTGGAACAATTACAAGGATGACATGGTTGATGATATTTTACATCGAGCTCGCACCACCACTTCGAATTACGAACTGGAAATTAACGATGAGATGCGAAACGAGGCGCTGATTTTGATCGAAGACATGTGTTTGCTTATGTGCGGCAGTTTGTTGTCCAAATTGGGAATGCCAACACCAAATCGAACAATGCACAATGCATTCAATCGAGAATTGGAACGTGAACGAGAATATGATCAAGACGCTTTGAGACTGGTAGTTCGAACAAACGTACCGTTGTTGACTCCTCAGCAAACGGACGTCTACGACACTTTGATGAAAGCGATTGACGACCGAAATGGAGGCATATTCTTCATCGATGCACCTGGCGGAACTGGCAAAACGTTCCTTATTTCGTTACTATTGGCTTCGGTTCGTTCAAGATCAGAAATTGCGCTGGCGGTCGCCTCTTCAGGAATTGCAGCCACATTGTTGGACGGCGGTCGAACGGCTCATTCTGCGTTGAAGCTGCCGTTGAATCTCCAACTGACTGACGAACCAACATGCAACATTTCGAAGAATTCTGCAATGGCGAAAGTGTTGCAGTGTTGTACGATCATCATCTGGGACGAATGCACAATGGCGCACAAACGAGCATTGGAAGCACTCGATCGAACTATGCAAGATCTGCGCAGTAACTCAAGACTTTTTGGTGGCGCAATGATTTTGTTGGCAGGTGATTTTCGACAAACACTACCTGTCATTCCGCGATCAACAGCAGCGGATGAAATCAACGCTTGCCTTAAGGTTTCGTATTTGTGGCGACATGTAAAGAAGCTACAGTTGACGACAAATATGCGAGTCGCCTTGCAAAACGATCCGTCTGCCGAGATTTTCTCGAGTCAATTGTTGGCGATTGGCAATGGCGAAGTACCAGTTGATATTTCCACCGGATTGATTTCATTCCCGCCTAATTTTTGCCATATGACAACGACGAAAGAGGAACTCATTTCGAGTGTTTTCCCAAACATCGTCCACAATCATGAGAATCACGATTGGTTGAGTGCACGTGCAATTTTGGCACCAAAAAATAAGGATGTTGATGATTTGAATTTCGTAATTCAAAATGCAATTCCTGGACAATTACGTTCATTCAACTCAATTGATTGTGTGACTAATCCGGACGAAGCAACCAATTATCCAACTGAATTCCTTAATTCGTTGGATTTACCAGGATTACCACCATATCATTTACGACTGAAGATTGGTTCTGTTATCATCATGCTCCGGAACCTAAATCAACCAAAATTGTGTAATGGAACAAGATTGGTCGTAATTCAACTCAAGAATAATGTCATTCAAGCAATGATTCTCAAAGGCAAATTCAAGGGCGAGGAAGTGCTCATTCCAAGAATTCCACTAATTTCAAACGATTTACCTTTCGAGTTCAAACGAATACAATTTCCGGTTCGCCTTGCATTCGCAATGACGATCAATAAATCACAAGGTCAATCTTTGGAAGTGTGCGGGATTAATCTCGAATGCCCATGCTTCTCGCATGGCCAATTATATGTTGCATGCTCGCGTGTTGGAAAGCCTTCATCATTGTTTATTTACGCGCCGGATAATGGAACAAGGAACGTAGTCTACCACAAAGCACTGAATTGAACTGGCGCAAGATTCTGCCAACCTCCACAATCATTCAAATAAAGGATATAAACTCAAACAAATTCGAAAAGTGTTTCATTCAATCAATATCTAAAATTCGAGTGCCGTAATCTGTTCTCGATCGCAAATGAAAGATAAAAAAAATTGACGTGATTGGCTGAAAGTAACCTTAAAAAAAATTATAAATTTTCGGAATCATAATCGGTTAGAGCGGAACAAAGTTCGCCGGGTCAGCTAGTTTTGTCTGTTCAGATCAGCATTAATTTGACGGAAAACAAATAAATTGATTATTGACTATTACGTGTAGTCTAATAAGAATTTTATTCAGGAATATCCAATTAGAGATGATCTTGTTTCATTCAAACTATTCATGTGGTACAGTTGAGCGATGAATGTGTGAGAATCAATAATTTATTAATAATTCGTTGCCATTTCCAAACTAATGTCAGTTATCACTAACGTTTAAATAGTATTAGTGGGAATGTATACGGAATCGATGGCCATGGATTTCCTACAAGGAATTAATTTGCGGCCAAGGCAGGTGCATGTTCTTCGAGAAAAGTTTGAAGTCCTGAAGGTAATAAGTATTAATTAAAGCCATAGCTGCTAGGTGTCGGTTGTGGAAATGCTAGAAATAAATGCTCGAATAAACCGACTCATGTGATATAGTAGCAGTTAGAACAAGATGCGTACATGGTATGTGATTGAATTCACTGAGAGTGCATTTGGCACTGTGATTAAATTCACTGAGAGTGCTTCGGGCAATGTGATTAAATCAGAGAGGGCGCTGTGATTAAATTCACGAGAGTGCTTCAGGCACTGTGATTAAATTCACTATAGCGCTAAATTAAGATTCATGGTGAAAACAAATAAGAAGTTTTGAATTGAATGGCTTGAACTGGAAATATGTTGCGTTTACATTCACTATTATTAAGTTATTATGTGAGAGTGATGTTTTTTTTCTTTTCAATAACCTTTTTTTTTTCGTTAATGCTGTGTATGTTTTGTTTTATATGTTGGTGCTATGGACTAAATACAATGCCAGTCGAGTTTTAAGGACTACGGTGTTATTTATAGAATGTGATTTGAAGTAAACTTCTGAAAAGAATCGCAGTTATGAAAAAGTGTATTAATTTTTTTGTATTAGGCAACTATGGAGAACAACGAGCCGGTACTTCAGACAACAGTGGCTTTCTTCAGTCCAGCATCATATAATTTACCACAGTTCAGATACTCCCACTTACCGACAAATGAAGTGAGGAGTGCTTGGACATCATGGATAAGGTGGTTTGAAAATGTTATGACGGCCTCTAACATTTTGGATGGTTACAGTCGAAAAGCTCAACTGCTGGTCATGGGTGGTATTGAGCTTCAATCAGTGTTTTATGGAATCCCTGGAGCAGATGTTGATGACTCCAATGGAAGTGATCCATATGTGACAGCTAAGGACAAGCTGTCAGAGCATTTTGTACCAAAACATCATGACAGTTTCGAGAGATTCCAATTCTGGACCATGAAACCAGAAAAGGATGAGCCTATTGAGAAGTTCTTACTCAAGGTACAGCTTAAAGCAGAGAAATGCTCGTTTGGAAAAACGGAACATGAATGTCGTCAAACAGCCATAATTGACAAAATTATTCAAAATGCATCTGATGAACTACGTCGTAAACTCCTGGAAAAGGACAACTTAACATTGGATATTTGTACAAAAGTCGTCAATGCTCACCAGTCGGTTATCTACCAATCTGAGCAAATGAAACCCAAATTGAACCAATCGGAAGACATCAATCGTTTGTTTGTGCGGAAACCAGCAGGCTCGGTGGTACCCACGTACAAGGATAGGTGTTTTCGTTGCGGACGATTCAGACATCCAACACCGGAGAAGTGCCCTGCCATTGATAGGAAGTGTCATCGATGTGGCAATGTCGGTCACTTTCAATCGATGTGCAAACAAAATTCGAAGCATGTAAGTATTTCTTTTCATTCCCTTTCTTATGCCGTTTTTTTTTAGGGTTAGGTTCACAAGATTTAATATTTTCTTTTTTATTATTATTATTTTTGATGCAGTCATTAGATACGCATAAGCGAAAATCTCCACCAATGCATTATCGGCAATCGGCTCCAGGTAAACGATTCAAGAGCGTTATGAATGTAGAGTTAGCAGAGGAATCAGGCGAGACAGAAGAATTTCCGGTTTATAAAATTGATAACGAGAATGACGAACTTCTTAAATGTCGCGTCGGTGGAGTCAGCATTGATATGCTTATTGATTCGGGGTCTACGTATAATTTGATAGACGATAAAACATGGGAGCTCATGAAACTGAATAAGGTTAACTACTATTCTGAGAGGTTTGATAGTTCCAAAAAGTTCTTGGCGTACGGCAGAGTTCCTTTGGACCTGTTAACAGTCTTTGATGCAGTTAGCGAAGTGCCTGATAAAAACAAAATCATTTCCACCAAAACAACTTTCTATGTGATTCGAGGAGGCCAACAATCGTTGATGGGTAAGATAACAACTCGAGAACTTGGTCTCTTGCGTATTGGTCTGCCAAGTTCTTTCAAAGACGATGTTAATCATGTGAAGCCGATAGAGTTGTTTCCCAAAATCAAAGATTTTCAATTAATACTACCTATTAATCGTCATGTGACACTAGTTATACAGCCTCTAAGACGATGTCCAATCCCGCTGCTGGATCAAGTAAAAAACAAACTGGATGAACTTCTAGCGATGGGTATAATCGAACGCGTGGCAAAACCATCATCTTGGGTATCTCCATTGGTTCCTATTATCAAAGACAATGGAGAACTACGACTATGCATTGACATGAGACGCGCCAATCAAGCAATTCAGCGACTTAATCATCCGCTTCCAATATTTGAAAATATCTTTCCGAAGTTCAATGGAGCCACAGTGTTCACTACGCTTGATATTAAGCAAGCATTTCATCAAGTCGAGCTTGCGGAAGAAAGTCGAGATATCACAACGTTTATAACTAATTGGGGCCTTTACCGATATACAAGACTGTTATTTGGAGTGAAATATGCTCCGGAATTCTTTCAAAATTTAATGGAAAGCATATTGTCTGACTGTCCCAACAAAGTAGTCTTCATAGACGACATTCTGATCTGGGGAGCATCTGAGAAAGAACATGACGACGCTGTAAGAAAAACACTTTCAGTTCTGAAAGAACATGGCATGTTGCTCAATATGCAGAAATGTAGGTTCAAGCAAAAAGAAATTACATTTCTCGGACACAAGCTCTCCGAAAAAGGCGTTCTTCCAACCGATTCCAAAGTTCGGTCTATTCTTGAATGTCGAGCACCACGAAGTAAAGAGGAATTGAGAAGTTTTCTTGGGCTTGTAACCTACGTCTCTCGCTTTATCCCAAACTTGGCAACAGAAAACCATCCTCTTCGAGAATTACTCAGGAATTCGTCACCGTTCGAATGGAATTCCCTTCATCAACGTTCGTTTGACGTTTTAAAACAGCACTTAGGGAACGTACAAAATTTGGGATATTATGACCCTAAGGACCAAACAATTCTTGTTACTGATGCCTCCGGCGTTGGTCTTGGAGCTGTTTTGATACAGGTATTTTGCTTTGTATAATGATAGTTTGGAATCTCTTCTTAAATTGTTTTTGAAATTTAAAATAGGTTAAAAATAACAAGTCTCGCGTAATAAGTTATGCATCTCGCAGTCTCTCGAAGACTGAACAACGCTATCCACCTATTGAGAAAGAAGCTCTGGGAATAGTCTGGGCCGTAGAGAGATTTAAGGTGTATCTACTCGGAATTACATTTACATTGGAGACGGACCATCGCCCATTAGAAGTATTATTCACAGTTAAATCTCGTCCAACTGCTAGAATAGAAAGATGGATGCTACGGTTGCAGTCGTTCAACTTCACTGTCGTGTACAGAAAAGGCTCGTCGAACATTGCGGATTCACTGTCACGACTATCATCTCACGTTGAAGATAACTAGAGGATTCAGCGGTTTACATCCGTCGTGTGATGGCTTTTACCTTGGCCACGCTCTTGGATGAGTCGACGAATGATGATTTTGATGAAGATACGGAAGTTTTTATCCGGGCTATCCAAGAAACGGCTGCAATGGATATCTCGGAAGTAGTAGAAGCAACAGATAAAGACCACGAACTGCAAGCGGTAAAACGAGCAGTCATGGAAGAAACTTGGTCATCGGAACTGGTAAAACCGTATGTAGCATTTCGAAACGAACTATCATTTGTGAACGGACTAATAATGCGTGGATCGAAACTTGTGATTCCTTATTCTTTGCGCAATAGAATGCTTGTATTAGCACATGAGGGTCATCCAGGTCAAACGATTATGAAAAGAAGGCTAAGGGATCGTTGCTGGTGGCCGAAAATGGATCAAGAAGCAGTTAAGATTTGCGATAGTTGCGAGGGATGTCGCTTGGTACAAGTATCGGACCCACCAGAACCTATGCAACGCCGATCGTTGCCTGATAAGCCGTGGGTGGATATAGCTATTGATTTTTTAGGACCACTACCCTCTGGTGAGCATATTTTAGTGGTTATTGATTACTTCAGTAGATATTTGTGTTTAGAAGTTATGTCCAGCATTACTGCTAAAGAAACCACCAAAAGGCTAGCCAGAATTTTTAGCACTTGGGGAATACCACGAACTATTACGCTCGACAACGCAAAACAGTTCGTGTGTACTGACTTTGAGGATTTCTGTTCTACAAAGGGTTGAGGGGGGGGGGGAAAAGGGTTTTTTGGTGAAGGGTAAAAAGGGGGGGTGGAAGGGGGGGGGGATAATTGAAGAAAAAGGCCAAAAAGAGTGGGAAGGGACCGGAACAAACATTTGTCAGCCTTTTTTCTCGCCAACCAAAAGCCGCCCACGCAGAACAAGATTATTAACAGATAGGGGGATGTTTACCCTCCACAATGACCTTTTTTTTGCATGAGCAGTTTTTGGTTGGCGAGAAAAAAGGCTGAGTAAAAAGTTTGTTTACAAAAGCTTATATGCCCTTTTGACATATTGCTATACACTTGAGAAGGCTATTGGCTACATTGGCCATTCCCTGGACCACCGCTGATCACTACAGGACTATATTGGATGAGCAGGTATTTCAACTGTTGGTGACATATGTACACTACAAAGAGTTATTATTTTTAAATTTCAACTAGGTGCTTCCCATGATGCGATCCATTTGCCCAGAAGGGCACGGCGTCTTCCAGGATGACAACGCTCCCATCCACACAGCGAAGTCCATCAAGAAGTGGTATGAGGATCACGCAAGTGATTTCGATCACCTTGAGTGGCCTGTTCAGTCACCGGACATTAATATTATTGAACCATTGTGGTCAACATTGGAAGCAAGGGTGCGAAATGTTTTCCCACCACCTTCGTCTTTGAAGGAACTGGAGAAAACTTTGATCGACGAGTGGTATAAAATACCTGTAGACGTGATCCAAAACCTCTACAGCTCCATCTCAAGGCGGATTGAAGCCGTTCTTGATGCGGACGGAGGACCCACTCGCTACTAATAAAACCTACTCTTCCCTATACTTCATCAAATTATTTCTTGCATATCCGAACCAAAGCTAAATAAATTGATCCTTGAAGCTACCAGGAAGCTGGTTCAGGCTAGCTAGTGAATCTTATAGTTTACATTTTGGAGTAAAATCGTTATTGGCCCCTGCTACAGGTTCTCCCGAGGGCCGTTCCAGTGACCCAGGGAATGGCTAATGTAGCCAATGGCCTTCCCAAGTCCATCGAAACCATGTTTACAAAAAATAATGAAGCTGCTGTACGGCATGCTCTGGAGTAAAATCTTAATTGGCCCCTACTACAGGTTCCCCCGGGTTCTTTCCGGTGGTCCAGGGAGTGGCTAATGTAGCCAATGTCCTTCTCAAGTGTATAAAAATCATATTTATGAAAAATCATGAAGATAGAGCTGCTGCACGGCATGCTTTCGAGTAAAATCGTAATTGGCCCCTACTAAAGGTTCCCCCGGGGTCGTTCCGGTGGTTCCGGGAGGGGCCAATATTGCCAAAGATCCACTTTTCGTTTATAATAAGCTTTGTGGTAAAAAAACAAGAAAAAAAACAAGAAAAAAAAGCTGTGACATAGCATGTTTTGAGTAAAATTAAGAACTGACCGCATCCAGGACCCTTCATCAGAACCTGTTTCACGGAAATGGCCATATCTCGGAAAATTTAAGGCCAATTCCTGTAATCGACCTTTCATTCGCTTGGGAAATGTTTCGTTTTTTCGTGTGTTTACTGAAAAAAAAAAGTTTGACAACGTCATCTTGTACGAAAATTCATCGCAAAGTCAACATGTAAAATAGCCCCTCCGGAAACCCGGAACAACTCCGGTATCCGGTGACCATGGCCAATTTTGTTACCGAGACATAAAATAACATTGAATTTCCCGTCGAATGCTTTTTGGACAATTGAAATCGGATAATATTTCATGAAGTTAGAGCACTGCAAAGTTGATCAAAAATTTGCCTGTCCCGATCATTTTGTCTATCCCCTGTATAATGCAAAATTTATGTTTTATTCATGGTCTGAGGTGTCCCGATTATTGCGGATACAGACTTTATTTTGATATTATTTCCATAACATTTAAGATTTTCTATTACGACCAAATTGAGTACACGCAAAAGTGAATGGAAAAAAATTCCTAACATTTTTGTACTGTTTTTGACAGGTGGCGAAGCATTTCAGTTGCCACCAGCAAATGGTTTTAGTTAGTTACAACATCGATTTATGCCGCTAAGAACTTCGTTGTTTGTTGGCTTATTACTATTTATATATGGAATCGAATTATAAGAATGGATACTAACAACTCATAACCATAGATAATCAAATAAGTGCGTTTTGAATCAAGCAATTTCCAAACCGTTTGAAAATGTCGGCAACTAAAGCATAGCATTTTTCACATTCGCGTTCGCTTAAGATGTACCTGAAAACGATTGTCCGTTGGTGGGTCTGAATTCTTTGCAGCAGATGACTGTTTGGTGAAAAATTTACATTTTCCTATTGTGCCCATTCTTGGCTATTTCTGTCGGATTTTTCCTGCAACTTTTCTTTGTCTACACAGAAAGAAAATGAATTCTAGATGAATTCGATTGCAGACCAGAGCAAGCGTAAACAACGAAATTGTTAGTTATATTTCATAAAACTTTCCTGATTGAAACGATATCTGGCCTAAATTAACATGAAATGTCCCATGAATTAACAGCGAATCTACTATTTTATAGATGTGCATTAGATTGCTCAAAGAATTACATGTGTGTTTGTTTAGAACCATGTAAACAGTAGAGGTGAGTAGAAAATTGAGGCTCTTTTTAGTCATGGATTTAAAGTGACAACCTTTTCTCATTTATCATTTCGTCAGGAATTTTCCTCCTTAAAACAAATCTTTAAACCAATCCCACGTTCCCAACGGCCATTCTAATCGATAGTTGCTGAAACAATTCCACATTCTCACGAAGTTCAATTTCAAGGCCACACAATCAATGATGGAAAAAAAATTCACAACCTCCAATCTCCGAGTACGACGATGTCGGTAGAATGCATCACTTCCGGCCCAAACGACGTCGCCCCTTGGTGGGGCGGTGGGGCGTTGCAGGAACGTAGCAACCAACCTGCGGAAGGCTTACCACTTCGGTAATGGCATTGTGTGTAACGAAAGTAAAACGACGTTCTTTTTTCGCCCTTCTTGTAAAGCACTTTCGGTTTGCCTCCTTCACTTTACCAATCTGCCTGCCTAGGAGGAATTTTAACAAAAACGGCTTCTTTTCCAGGGGAGAAAAAACGTTTTATGCGGTTATATGAAAGGAAGCGGTAGCTTGAGCACCGAAAAAAAAAAGAATCCCAAAGCAAGAGTGCATTCTTTTCCTTTGCAAAGCTCAACCCGAAAGCACTTCCCGGGAAGGCTCACACGAGTTACAGTACGCCATCTCTACAGTCACCCCCCAACCCTCCATCAGTTATGACGAACGGAGACAGAAACGAAGTAAGTAAACAACTTCAAGGAAGGTGGTTCCTTCTTTTTCCTTTGAAATTTTCAAACCAATGGAATCAACTCGGCAGCCTGTTTGTCAGAGCTACTCATGGTAAGTTGCAGACGCTTATCGAATGGGAATCGGATTTGGTTGAAAAAAGTACCGATAAGAATGGAAGGGAAACATTACTCGCACATGTACAAAAGCTCTGCGGTATGCGCTTTTTTCCCCTGCGATCCGAGGAAACCTTTCACGTCAGCTTACACTGCCAGTGCCCAGGAGGTATGACCCTCTCGTTATAAAGCGCCGTCGTCGGAAAATGATGAATGGTTGGTCGGAAGCGGTGGTAAATAAAGACTTTTTTTAACAATATTCAAACAATGTATCTTGAGAGTAATTCATGCAGACAGAGACTTGGCATCCGCCTGAAAGCAAAGGAAACTCCAAGAACGCGATGTAAAAGCTACCTCTGCGGAAAAGTACACCGGAGCTGAGAGTGTGGTTGATGCGGTAAGAAGGTGCCAGGGGAAGGGTAAGGTCTGTGGTTCAAGTAAATCTTGACTTGTTTTTAGCGCTTCCACAAACACCTTCGAGTAGCACTGGATGGGAGCGAGGCGGAGAATTTCCGGCTCAGAAACAAGGATTCAAGCAAGGTTGCTTTATTTCCCCAAACACTTTCCCCGGCGTTGATTCACTGTGGGACGATGATTAATAAGGTGAATAAGGGGATTCAGATGGATGGTTTCTTTGAGGTTCTTCTTTTTTTCATGGTTGCTGTGTTTTGAATCTGACTCTGGGGAAATGAATATTACAGTTGAGCAGTGGGTGGATGTTACGGTACGGAAGGAACTACGATTACAAATGACGATTATTTTCCGGAAAACTGTTATTTGTAGCGGAAAACTGATTTGTTACGGAACTCGTGAAGCTAAATCTAGGATGGTAATATTATAAATGCGTACCAGAAGGCAGATTGCAGTTACAGATAACTAAACACATTCATTCTGCGACTAGTTCGATCATGAAAGTAACGGAATATGATAAGGCAAGTGTGCCAGTTTTGGCACTTGTATCAGGCCCTAGCAAAAATTAAAACCAATAGAACCATTTCATGGGTGTATAGAAATTGTTGCTTGAATTGTTCCTCTCAGTATTCAGCACAACAAGGACATTTTATTTCACAATAATGTCTTAAAATAATATACCATTTTGTAAAACTAAATGCTCAAACGCCTATCGTCCGACAGTGTTTTTTTAATGGAAAAAAAATGTTTACATTTAAACCAAATTGTTGTCTGATCTACGAACGTTTTTACCACGGGATTCGAAAAATGATAGCTCTGTTGTGTTCTGCTACCATCAGCTAGACAACCTAGTAAGCCATGATATGATGATGAAAACCTAGCTGTCAGTGAGTAGCAGAAAAACCATTGATTCTGTTACAAGGTATTGTGCAAGCTAGGCATTCCTAATAAATAGTTTACCAGTTTTGAACTTCTTTCATTTTGAACATTTTTGGCGACGAGAATTGCTGAAAACTTCTTCCGGACCGTTCTTAGAACCGACGAATCAAGAACCAACATTCAAGGATGTCTACCAGTCAAGAAGGAGCCGTTGGTGATCGAGGAGATATTTCAAATCAAGCGATTATGGACAAGCTTCTCTTACTTCTGGAC
Organism: Aedes koreicus; assembly: GCA_024533555.2. Taxonomy (NCBI): domain Eukaryota; kingdom Metazoa; phylum Arthropoda; class Insecta; order Diptera; family Culicidae; genus Aedes; species Aedes koreicus. The sequence goes on from JAHHFK020005159.1 coordinate 119,014, forward strand.
CGGTTCACAGCTACAGAAACGGTTCAACGTAATCAGCCACCAGGGAATTCTCTCAGGTATGACGTTCGACCGTTTCGATTTGTTCAGCGCCGACTGGAGAGAACTGGATGACGCAGCAAAAATTCGCCTGCTCTTGTGGAGTCTCCAGTTCACGATTTTTTTTTTAAATTATCTCCTGCCACGACACCCACGGGATTTCACACAAGTTGAAATCCGTTTTTGGACACCACAAGTGTCAATTCAGCCAACAACGGTATGAATGCCGAGCTCAACAAGCTGACCATCGACCAGTTCAAGGGGCTCATTTTCGTTTGTTCACCTCAATCATCCAAAGATGCAGACATTCGGACCAGATTACTGTCAAAACTTGAAGCAGACACAGCGGCCACTGGCGATCTCTAGAGTTTGGTTACTGAATGCCTGCGCCTGTCAAACTTCAAACACGACACGGCACTGGTGGAAAAGAAGCAACCATCTTCGTCGTTCCAGGCAGTTCAGCAACCAAAGCAACAGAAGTATCCTGGTTCTCAACAATCGAGCGAGAAGACGTCTTCTCGGATACCGTGGTAATCTGTGCAAGCAGTGTAACAAGACCAGACACAACGAAAGGCTATTGTGGATGCTTCAACAAGCAAACGAAGCTAGAATCCGCCGAATCCGCATCCGGATCAGCAAAGTTCAACCAGCAGAAGAAGAGAAAAGGTAAGCATCAGTCACAATCCAACTACATATTTTCCGTCAACGCAGTAGGAGCCGTTTCCGTTCAAACGTGGAACAAGCTTGGCTCATCATCAATCAACATCATTTTCCTTCGTGCGTACACTGCTTCAGGGGCAGCTCTATCGCTGAAGGGAGAGTTTAAATGCAGCATGTCCATCAACGATGAATCCAGGAATGGTACCTGCTATGTCACTGCAGTGAAGGACTTGAATCTACTCGCACTGAACTTCATCGAAGCATTCGATCTGTAATCACGTGAATCAATCCAATTTAAATCTTGATTGTGGACACCGATACCCCGATGTTTTCAGAGACACACTGGGCCACTGCACAAAAACAAAGGTCAAGATGTTCCTAAGACCAGACGCAACAATGGTTTTTCGACCCTTGCGACCAGTACCGTTCCATCTATCTATCTATATATATAAAAATGGATTTCTGTCTGTCTGTCTGTCTGTCTGTCTGTCTGTCTGTCTGTCTGTCTGTCTGTCTGTCTGTCTGTCTGTCTGTCTGTCTGTCTGTCTGTCTGTCTGTCTGTCTGTCTGTCTGTCTGTCTGTCTGTCTGTCTGTCTGTCTGTCTGTCTGTCTGTCTGTCTGTCTGTCTGTCTGTCTGTCTGTCTGTCTGTCTGTCTGTCTGTCTGTCTGTCTGTCTGTCTGTCTGTCTGTCTGTCTGTCTGTCTGTCTGCGTCTGTCTGTCTGTCTGTCTGTCTGTCTGTCTGTCTGTCTGTCTGTCTGTCTGTCTGTCTGTCTGTCTGTCTGTCTGTCTGTCTGTCTGTCTGTCTGTCTGTCTGTCTGTCTGTCTGTCTGTCTGTCTGTCTGTCTGTCTGTCTGTCTGTCTGTCTGTCTGTCTGTCTGTCTGTCTGTCTGTCTGTCTGTCTGTCTGTCTGTCTGTCTGTCTGTCTGTCTGTCTGTCTGTCTGTCTGTCTGTCTGTCTGTCTGTCTGTCTGTCTGTCTGTCTGTCTGTCTGTCTGTCTGTCTGTCTGTCTGTCTGTCTGTCTGTCTGTCTGTCTGTCTGTCTGTCTGTCTGTCTGTCTGTCTGTCTGTCTGTCTGTCTGTCTGTCTGTCTGTCTGTCTGTCTGTCTGTCTGTCTGTCTGTCTGTCTGTCTGTCTGTCTGTCTGTCTGTCTGTCTGTCTGTCTGTCTGTCTGTCTGTCTGTCTGTCTGTCTGTCTGTCTGTCTGTCTGTCTGTCTGTCTGTCTGTCTGTCTGTCTGTCTGTCTGTCTGTCTGTCTGTCTGTCTGAACCTAATAGGCTCGGAGACTACTGAACCGATCGGCGTGAAAATTTGTATGCAGGAGCTGTTGGGGCCGGAAAAGGTTCTTAACATTGTTAAAGACCCCTCCCTTCTCTAGAAAGGGGGGTTCCCATACAAATGACACACAAATTTCTGCATAACTCGAGAACTGATCAAGTAAATGGAACCCAAATTTAGCATGCGTAGGAGTTTTTGGAGGCAATAAATGTTTCTATGGTAGTTTGAGAAACCCCTCCCCTCTAGAAAGGAGGCTCCCATACAAACGAAACAGAAGATTCTGCATATCTCAAGAACTAATCAAGCAAA
>JAHHFK020005160.1:0-57891 GCA_024533555.2 Aedes koreicus
AAACTCCACAAAAACCGAGTTTCGCTAACTGGATGGTCCGAAACCTCATCACCTGTCGCAACCCAATTTTACGAATTCTGTTTACCTCAATGAGCCGCGGACAAATAAATCTTACTCATAGCTTGCTGTGATCCCTTCCTCGAAATGAAACCAGTTTTCAACGGCCTATTTCATCCGCACCACCCATCCTCATCGTACCACCCAGCTAAGTCATAGAAAACCGATGAGACTTTCCCCCACACCCCCTCTCGGTATACTATCTAATTTAATTTATAGGTCAATCACAATAAAACTGTCAGCTGGGTCTTCTCGGTCGTTCTGCACTCCTCTTCGCTCTCAAAGGAGATGGATGAATGAAGATGGAATCATCCGGATCGTTACTTCACTACTGCTGCACCACTGGGAACCGGAAATTGGCTTCTCTTCCGCATCGACCGCCGTTGTCGGCGGTCTCTCTCCAACAACAACCGGCGAAAAAAAAAAACCGTAAATCCGAGCAGACAGGCATCTGATTTACATTTCGCCCCTTTTGATGGTAACAAAACCCCTTTTTCCCGTGAATATGCCGGGCAAGTACTATCTCCGGAACGAGTAACCGAAAAAGTGAAAAATCGTGTCCGGTGGGAGGATTTTTACAACGAAGTGTCTCGTGCCATTTTATGCCAAACCGGTGAATCCTTGGAGCAACCACCAACGTAAAAAAAAAAAGAAACAAAGTTACCGTGTGTGGTTTTGGGATTTCGAAATTATTCGCAGTCGGTGTGCGGTCAAAGGAGCTTATGGAACTTTGTTTGCATGTTGGTTGGTTCGAAAAAAAAAACTCGAGAGATTTACTGCGATGCTGCACTTTTGGAATGAAATTCGAACCAGAGGCCCTAATGCCAGCTTGAGCAACATGACTGATGCCCATGATCTAAATCTGATTAACAAGCACCTACACATTTTTGCACTGAATGACCGACTGGATGAGGGAGAAAAACACAATGAGCCGGTCCTTATGGTGAAAAGATTGAGAGGAGACACAAATAAACAACCGTAATATGACATGATATGATTGCCGTGTGGAAGCTACGTGCGAAGAAGTGCGTGACACACCGAACCGGCATACTCGGCGAACAACCCTCCCGTCAAGGATACGGTTCTGACCCACTGCGTTCGAAGCCGACTTCGCACTTTATCGCATCCATCCGTCAAGCCCCTGACGACAACCACGTTTCCAATTTGGCCATATATACTCACCGGTCGAGGCGAGTCCTCCTCGGCAGAGGTTAATGCCATTTCGATGTCACTCACGCGCGTGATGATGATTATGATACATGGCTTCAACTCAGCAGAACCAATCCAAGGCCTTCTTGGCCCCAAAACAAAATTTCCCGCAAAGAATTGAATTATGGCCTATGTGGATCGAATTCCCAATCATCGTCTTCACAAGGCTACAGTCAATTGACGGAGTGTCGAACTTTTCAAATTAATCCTCAATTAGGTGAAGAACTCGCTCGTTGAAAAGAAACGTACGACAACAGCCATTAAATCTGCGCCATAATGATCGAGAATCCGGTATTCAGTCGAACAAAAGCAGATTTCTTTTTCATTTTGTTACAGTTGGATAATCGCTTTTCCTTTCGTTCGACATCCTGAGAGCGGATCCGTGTCAGGTTTCTGTGGAAATCGATTTCCCACACATGTAGGAGCTGCTCGGAACGGATCCACATCAGACCCGAGGCACGCACCTACCACAAAGGGAATAATCACTGAAAAGTTTCCCCCAGACGTCGTGGCACACGTACGCACACAAACACAAACAGGATCGCTAAAGCATCGTTGGTCTAAATTGATTTGAAGAAACTGTGTCTTCCCGCCCCCCTCCCTCCACGCAGCGAGGCACCGATGCCTGGCAGTGGTTAAATATTTATTATGATGATCACCATTTTTCACGTTGGTATACACGTGGAAGTGGTGGTGGGCTCGTTATCTCTTAGCCCGTTGTCACTTCCGCTGCCGTCGTCGTCGTCGTCGTCGTGCCGGGTGATAGTGCGAGCCGCTTTTTTATCAGAAGAAAAAAAAATACAGATCACACTGGAAGAGCGAGGGAGGAGCAACCGATGATTCCTTCCGCTCGTTTTAGCAGTCGAGAGTGTGATGAGCTGTTGATGGGCGATAGCTGAGAGGACGCCGCCGCCGCTGATGGAGTAGTGGGCTGAGTTTAAGTGGGCTTGGAAAATGGTCTGGGAGCCTCCAGTCTTTGCTATTGGAGGACGATACAGCTGTACGGTGTAGCTGAGGTTTCAGGAAGGATGCTTTCTGAAGAGGATTAGTCTAACTGGTTTATGCACCCTCTCAGATATGGGCGTTATTGGGTTTCGAGCTGAATTCCCTTGGTTGATTCATCTTGTTCGTTCGAGAATGGGATTTATTAGCTTCAGTGCAGAGTCAGAGCGTAACTAGAATGCGTGTAAGTCCCGTAGATGATCTTGTTTTTGGCGTACACGTATGTAAGAAAATCATAATGTTTATTTGTTTATTTGTTTATTTGATTCATTCCTTCATCTGACTAGCAGTCTTAATGAAGTTTTGATGGGGAAAGGCCTTAATGATTCGGCCGCATGCAGATACCGTATCATGGAGGCGAAAAAACCCCATATCTTTTTATAAATTATTAATTCCGAAGAAGACCGTGATCGCGACTTCTTTGCATTCATTCCTGAATTTTCCAACAATATATCTGTAAATCAATTACCTCCTCACGAAATTCTAAATGCACTAAAAAACTTGATGCTTCTAAGGACCAGGTCCAGACGGTGTTGCACCCGTATTTCTAAAGAACCTTTCAGACGAACTTGCCCTTCCTTTAGAACTTCTCTTTAATATGTCTCTTAAGAGCGGAACATTTCCCACCATTTGGAAATCTTCTTATTTGGTTCCGATTTTCAAATCAGGCACGAAATCAGACATCCGCAACTATCGTGGAATTGCCATTATCTCTTGCATCTCAAAACTTTTTGAATCTCTCGTGAATGAACAGCACGGCTTTTTCAAAGGTCGCTCAACCACTTCTAATCTTGAATTTGTAACTTTTATTTTGAATGCAATGGACAATGGCAAGCACGTAGAAGCACTTTGCACTGACTTCAGTAAAGCCTTTGACCGAATCGACATACCATTATAACTCTTCAAATTGTAAACAATTGGAATGGAGCCTGGACTGTTAAATTGGCTGCAGTCATATTTAACGCATCGCGAACAAATTGTTCGCTTTCAAAATAAACTTTCAGAACCTATCTCTGTCACCCCGGGGGTCCCCCAAGGTTCACATTTAGGCACACTTCTTTTTATTTTGTACATAAACGACGGTTCCTACATACTTAAAAAAAATCAAATACTGATATATGCAGATGACATGAAGCTCTTCATGGAAATAAACAATTCTAGTGACGCAGAAGAATTTAACTTATTCAACACATGGTGTAGCAAACGCTTGCTTCAACTTAACGTGAAAAAATGTAACTCAATAGTATTTAGCAGAAAAATCGAAACACCTCGTACGGAAATATTTTTAGAAACCAAAAAGTAGAAAAATGCAAATACAGTAAGGGACTTAGGCATTACCCTAGACTCTAAACTCACTTTGTAGAACATTACAACACTATTTTTATAAATTATTAACTACAACTACGAACCTAAACAGAACACATAGTATGAACATAGATTAAAATTAAACATTTATAATTTGCGGAAGCAGTAAGTAAAATCATGAATACTCTCTCCGCTTAAAGATGTTAGGAAACACCAGAAAACATCCTAATTTCTTCTCAGGGACTTTCCGAAAGCTTACGCTTGAATTTAGCAGCAGAAGCGTTGAAATCAAAAAGCATGTACGATTGTTTGAAGCTAGCTGACATGAAGCGTATTGGATCATGCTGACCATGCATAGCATGACGAGACTCCAGATGCAGAAAATCACGTTGGCGAAGGATTCGTTCTGGTGCGTAGATGTTTAGCTGTGCGATGATTTCCGACGAATCTGTATCTCCCAAAAGGACTTTAATGTTAATATAAACTTACTATAAACTAATATACATTTCAAAACACTTTTGTATAAAACTCATTAGGTGTAAACATGCACTTTGTCCAATATATTCTAATTCAAAAAAATAATTCAATTATTTCACAAAAGTGATTCAGATTTCAGATTTTATTGGTAATTGTTTTTAGTGAAGGTAAGGATTTATTTCGGAACAACACTGCTGTTAACCATTTTGACCACTTTTAAACGTTTTTCAAACCCATCGCAAGCGGCATGCACGGAATCGTCATTTCGACCCAAATTCAAAGGATTTAGACTTTGAACTGAGCCAAAGTAGACACCTTGTGCTCGTTTATTTTCGACCTGGTGATCACTAACCCACCGATTACCTGTCGGTCTGCCAAATTTTGGCTCAAAATTATCTCAAATTGTATTATTTCGCTCACTATATCACAAAATATTGCCAGTAGTTGAACGGATTGAAGATAAAGAGAGCATCGGGTATAGGACCAAGTCTCCCCCGGTTGGTACCAAATTAATGAGCGTAAGAATCAATAGAATCAGTACCACAAACTTGATTGTTGACATCCAAACAAAGAGACTAGTTATTTTTTAAATCCGTTTTGTGATGTGATGATGTGATGTGTGATGAGAACCCACCATCAGTGCAAGGATTACCTATGGCTGCAGGACTATTCTCCGCAGGTTGTTCTGAGAGAATAGCCTACGTGATGGCTTCTTGTAGCAGGGTCAGCCGATCTCAGTGAGGACCTTCGGAAGACTACGGCCAGAAGGCCGCGTGTCTTCGCATGACAAGGGACTGGCGACTCCACGAACCCTTGTCCAGTCAACAAATCCTTCGACTGCCTTAGGCTACCCCCCTTGGGCAATCCCCGTTATATAGTTGTTAAAGGAACAGTGGAAATTTTTAGCATAAATGACTTATAAAATAAAAAATAAAAAACAAAAAAATGTTAAGTCAAAAAGAAAATTCCACGGCTATACTGAACTTTAGATTCAATTAACACATTTTATTTGTTTTTATTTGCACTAGTAAATGTACTGGGATATTGCAAATTTCTACTGTTCCTAATAATATAGTTGTGGGCAATAAAATGAGGAAGGATCTTACCAAAAAATTACATTTCAAATAACTTACCATAAAAGCATATCAGTCTTTATGTTGCATGATAAAATCAAGGGATACTACTTTCCAACGCATCTTCCGCTGCATGTTATTCGTATAGGACTAATTTGCTTTTATAGACTGATCCAATATGAATGGATCAAGAGCTTAACTGCATATACTGTGCTGGTTTTTACAAGGTCTCACTCTTCTCATATTGAAAGACATCATGAAAGACCCAATTGCTATACATACAAATTTCAACTTGAATAATTTACATGGAATTTACACTATACAAATTAAATTACTTGGCTATGCAAAGAGCTGCTACAGTAAGTCAATGCGCTTCCAACCGTTCACTTACCGAAAACCCAACCTACCTCTTGTTGCATTATTAAATCCTCGTAAATTGAAATTTAAAGTGATCGTAAGTGTAGTGATAGTAAAGTGATAGCAGCAATTCACTATCAATTCAGTGATAGTAAGTGTAGTGATAGTAAAGTAATAGCAGCAATTCACACAAAATTCAATTTCGTCTACAGTGTCGTGTACTAATACTCGACTATCGAGTATTAATACACGAAACTGAAGAAGTCAAAATTTCAATCATGATAATGTGTTCATCAAATAGTCTTCTAATTTCAAATTCCTAATTGATTTGAGAATGTAGTGTTTAGCATAGTAATACAGAAACATAAAAAAAAGGTTCAACGATTTAACACACATTTTTCAAGGATAACTTAATGGAAAACGTGGAACACTTTTTTCTTCCTATGCAGAAATTTCAGCCCTAGACATTCTTTTGTTAGTTTTACTATCCTCCACCAGAGGCTTAAGGCTCACTTCGTTTCAATTGAAACAGCATTACCAGTCAAAAAAAATACAACCCGACAGACAGATCTTGTCGACCTACCGGGAATCGAACTTGAAAGCTTAGGTATTTTAAAACCGTATTTTTACTGACTAAGCACCTGTCACTGTGTTAGGAGGAAAGATGATTGGAATTAAACTGCAATTGTATAGTAATACTAATGAAACAGCAAATCGTTCAATAAACGAATTTCCAAAATAATGAGCGTATTTTACCTTGTGTGTCAGATGCGTAGGCGCGAATTGCTATTATTGAAAACAATGTAGCACGACGACAATATTCATGATAGCAGTGTCAGTCATACATTCGACAAATTTATATATATATATACAAAAAGAGTACTTCAATAAAATGTATTTTTGACCAGTAGATGTAATCAAAATATCTATGTTTTTTGTGTACATATTTGACAGAAAGCCGCCACTACGTCCATACGTTTCTAACAAGTGCTGCACCTTATTCAGAGTCGCATCCCACCTTTTATCTCAAAAACTAAAGATCATTTTTATAAGTATGCGCACTGAAACCCCCCAAATAATGCCACTATTTGACGCTTTACCGTTAACGTTCGATGACCAATTTTCTCAAGGATTATTTAGTGTTTTAGATGTTTATATACAGGTTTTAGCCAGTATCAGCCTAAACTCCACTCTACAAATGGATCCACATAAATATTCATACCATTCCTGACGGAAGCGAGTGTGACATTCCCCACAATCGACCACCACTTTACACATGAAATAAATAAAAAAAAGAAAAGTAATTAGCTTTTTGAGCGCATATTCACTAAAATAGAGTTTTGTTTTCAAAATTATTTCTCTGAGAACAATAAACACTCCGTTTACACTACACGAATTTGATCCGTATCGATCTCATAAATTATAATCGTGGTCAATGTTATCCCTACGGCGTCCTTTTTTCCAGCCGAACGTTTGGCAAAGGATGTGAAAAACACTTTTTTTTGTTATTGTATACTAGATATATACCTCGACCTATATGTTGATGATGGATATCCATTCATTTTACTGTACATCTTCACAATCTTCTTTTGAATTTCCAAGGGGTTCCACTCGTTTCGTTCTACACCGTCACTCTTCTTCCACTTCGATTTTTCTTTCTTCACGATGAACCTTTCTGATCGCTGCTTATGCGATAGACGAAAAAAACGCAAATACTCCTTCAAATTCAGAAAAATGCAAAAATTAATGCAGAATTCGTTTAATCCTGTGTCATTGTTTTCTCTGCATCGCGGGTTTTAAAAAGAAAAAGCAAAAAACGGACCGAAATTTGATACAGTAAATCGGAAGAGTGATAAACTTCACGCTTCTCTTCTTCTGACTATCGACAGCGACGAACGATGAGCTCGTGTATGTTATTTTTTAAATCCGTTTTGTGGTTTTAAACCAACGATTTAGTTTTGAAACCAATCGGCAGGTTGGTTGTTTCTACCTAAAGATATTATGGTTGTTTCAAACTAGTATTTTTGTTGTTTCCACCTTGAAAGGGGTTAACATTTAATTGGCCGACTACTTAGATAATGAAAATCAGCCGGTAATTTCCGGTAAGCTCAGTTAGCTCCTGTCAAATCATCCTCAATAATCCAAACTGGTTAATAAAAAGCCACGATTAAACTTCGTGAGTGGCTCCAACACAACTGCAGCGCCGCCTACCAGAAGCATAACGACATACATTTGAAATGTCGGTTTAAGGTTTTACACAAGTAGCAGACCGAATATGAACGTCTGTTCTCTGTGATAAGATTCAGCTCAGACTTCTTAGCAACAAGTTTTGACACTTTCTAACAATCTTTTTCAAACTGTTGAATGGTATCTGCTGCCGAGACATGTTTCCTAAGATGTGCCTTCGTCAAAAATCTTCAATTGGACGAATTTGCGAGCAATTACAGGGTGCGGCAGAAAATAATGCGAAAATGTTCAAACTTGAGTATTGGGTTAATTTGTGTAGCTAGTGACTAATTTCTGTCGAAAGTGTATTTGTTTATGTTTACTTTCAAGTGCTGTATCCATACATTCTATTAGTTTTATTGCAAATTCGTTAAAATGTTCGCGAAAGTAGTGATCACCAGTTTGTTGCTCGCCCAGAAGAAGCCGAGAGAGATTGCCAAGGTGGTAGGGTGCCATTTGGCAACATACCGCATAAAAAAGTCTCTGCAGGATAGTCCTAAGCAGTGAAAGCTGGGAAGCGGACATCCGTGCTTTGCACGCACCCCGAACGTAATCAAATAGCTCCATGCAAAAATTGCTCGCAACCCGGTGCGTTCCATGAGAAAACTTGCAAAGGAAGCCAATATTTCGGAGAATCATCAAAGAAGACCTGCATGCATCTTCAAGAGCCAGAGTGAAACGCTACTTGATTACGGACCGGGTCAAGGAACTACGAGTGACTCATTCCAAGGATTGATTTGCTTGTTGAAGAAGGAAATAATGATAATCCTGTTCTCCGACGAAAAGCTTTTCAGCATCGATGCTGTGGCCAACAGCCGCACGGACCGGTTCATTTCACCGCAAAGAATGAAGAACGTTCAGGAAAAAGTTAAATTCAAACGGCCGATCTCGTCTCAATGCAACAATCTTTTTTTCGGAAAGCGAGTAATGGCGCTATAACCATAAGCCATAAAAGGCTAGGACAAGAGTTAGTGTTCATGTCCCAACCGACAGACAAGCTCTCACGTAAGAAGAGCTTGGATACAAGTAGGAATCGCCTATGTTGCAGCCCACCAAAGCGGACAACAAAGGGGTGCATTAACTTTCTTAGCTTCGTCACTCCGAACAACCTATAAACATATGCTTTCTCGCCAAGGATAGCCACAATCCCATCCAACTTCCAACTGCAGATGTCTATGAAGGTAGCATGAGTTCTCAGCATATTCTTAAGTAGACATCTAATCAACACTTCCCTCCCATCCCTTGCTGATCATAAAGACCTGGCCAGGTGTTGTGCAAAGAAATCGATGGATGAAGAGCCGGTCACACCCAAGGCAGCTCTGTTGGAAACCCTTTAGTTACATACTTTCAGCGTATCGTTAACCAAAACGAACCCTGCTGCTAACCTTTTCCCAACTATCCAAGATCTCAGTGAATTCTCGTGCAAGTGCAGACGGTTTCCCGGCTTCCTTCAAATTAAGTATCACGTCAACACGTTCTTTCCTATTCCCTACATGAAGAGCATTTCGGCACGGCCAGCGCCGGTATTGCTTCATTATGGGTCACCAGTTATGACACATTGAGGATGTATGTTAGTCCCAAACATCATCTGTTGGTTCTTTGTGTAAATACAGGTGATATGGCAATAACGGAGTCAATCATGCTCATGCTCATGCTCATTTTGACGTTCAAGATGGCCGCCATCGGTGTTAGACCGACATGTTAAATACGGAACAATATCGAGATGAGGACGGTGCGGTTAATATTTCAAAAAAGTGTGTCAAATATAACAAGATGTGGCTATTTTCAACGCAGGGACAATTTGTGGAAGCTAAAAATTGATGCTTGACCCCATTTTGAAACGCATAGATGGACGTCATCGGAGTTAGATAAATATAGTGAATATGCAACTATATGGGTATTTATGGAATGGAAATGTTGTGACGATGACAATTATTCGTATCCGACGCCATTTTGGATATTGAAAAGATTTACAGTAGTTCATTTGAATATGTTCCGTGTAGCGCAGAGACTAAAACCTTTTAATCGAAACCTTAAACCACATGAGAATGCAGTAACGAATTTCATTGTGACCAAATGCGGTGTTCTGAACACGTTTCTGGCCTACCTCTGTGTTGTATACCAGCACGCGATTCTGGAAATAGCTTACCAGAATCTTGTACAGGTATCCCGGAACGTGAAGGCGTTGAAGCGAGTCAGCGATAGCTACGCAACTGGCGCTATTGAACGCATTTCGTACGTCAAGGGTGACCACCTCGCCTATTGCGCTGGATTGCCACTTCGGCCGTTTTGGTAACGGACAGAATTGCGTCCACCGTCGACTTCCCTTTACAAAAGCCGAACTGGTTTTAGACAGACCGTCTAAGCCCTCCGTGTACTTGATTAATCTGTTAAGGATAACCCTTTCGAGCACTTTGCCCGCTGTATCCAACAGGCATATAGGTCTATACCCTGGTGGCTTCCCTGCCTTTGGTAGCAACACTAGAGTCTGGATTTTCCAGGCGTCCGGGAAGACGCCCTCGTCCAGACATCTTTGCATCGCCTCCCTGAACATTCCGGGCGCCAGTGAAATAGCCGTCTTGATGGCCAGGTTCGGTATACCGTCAGGTCCTGGCGCTTTGTTTACCTTCAACGATTTGCCTATCGCAATGATTTCCTCGATTGTAACGGTCGCTTCGTCCCCTTCGTCCGCAGTGGCATTGTCGCGAGGCAATTCTGCCATCATAGGGGGCCAAGAGTCCCCTGATGATGACCTGTAATAGCTCTGGTGATTGCTCGGTTGGAGCTGTCGTGCCCTTAGTTTTAGCCATTACCGATAGGCGTCACCGCATGGGTTCGCGTTGGCTTTCGAACACAGACCCTCAAAGCAGGCTTGTCTGCTGGCCTTTATTTCTGGCCTTTAAGTGCAGCCTTAGCGGTGGCTAGCACCGCGTGGCGCTCCGATCTTTCAAGGTCTCCTTTCAAGGTTCTCCGGAGGTCTGCGATCGTCTCTGTCCACCAGTAAACCGGCAACCTTCCATCCCTAAGATTGACCTTTCTTGGCATGGTTGCGTCGCACACTCGTGTAAGAAGTGCTACGAGTTGATCACCGCGAGGATCTTGGGTATCGCTCAATCTCTGTTCCCGCTTTAGCGCCTCTTTAAATACTTCTTTATCGACGTACGACGTCCTCCATCTGCGGATGCTCTGTGGGTGATGCTATAGCGAACCACCAGGTGGTCGCTATAGGTGTAGTCATCCTCCACCCTCCAGTTGATCAACAGCCCAGGGCTGCAGAACGTCACGTCGATAATCGACTCCTCTCCATTTCTATGGTAGGTACTACTAGTACCTACGTTGGCCAGGTCTACGTTGAGCCTGGCCAGGGCCTCCAGCAGAATCTGGCCCCTTGGGTTGGTGAGGCGACTGCCCGATTCTAATGCTCAAGCGTTAAAGTCGCCCGCTACTACCAACGGGCTACGGCCAGTTAGCTCCGTTGTCATTCGATCTACCATTTGTGAGAACTGGTCTACCGACCATCTCGGTGGCGCATAGCAGCTGCAAATGAATACTCCGTTCACTTTTGCGACCGCGAAGCCCTCGTTTGAGGTGGACACAACCTCCTGGACTGGGAACTTGCCCGTCATCCATAATACCGCCTTCTTGGACCTATCCGCAACCCAGTTTCCGTTACCGGCAGGGATACGGTATGGGTCGGATATTATTGCAATATCCGTTCCTGACTCGCGAACTGCCTGACACAGCAGTTGCTGAGCCGCCTCACAGTGGTTTAGGTTCAGTTGTGTTACCCGCACTGTGTTTAACTTTTGGTCTACCCTTGTAGGCCGGGCACTTGGGACCTCCCGTGACGTGCTTGTCGTCTGGTTTCCCAGAGCACGTCATGCATTTGGGGGGCTCCTTGCAGTCCCGAGCCTTGTGGCCTTTTCCTCCACACCTTCGGCAGAGATCGCTCCTATCGGGGCCTTTACATTCCCACGACATATGCCCGCTCTCGAGGCACTTAAAGCAAGCCTTTGGCGGCTGGTGCAAAGTCAGTGGGCAAACAGACCACCCCACTTTAAGTTTTTCCGCTTTTAGGATAGAGTCTGCGGCTGCAACTGGCAGTCGTATTGTTGCCACTTGGGTTCCAAGTGGACCCTTTCGCAGCCGTATGGCTGTCGTGGTAACCTCTATCCCACACTGGGCCATGATAGCCGTGGAGATTTCGCCGGCCTCCGTGATCTCATCCAAGTTTTTACATTGGAGAGTCACTAACGTGGCCAAGGCACGTACCTCCACTCCCACTCCTAGGGCCTGTTCGGCCAGCTTCTTATACGCTGGGCCCTTCAGCTTGGTATCCTTCTTGAACTCGAGGATCATTTCGCCGGTGCGAGTGCGGCGGATACTCCGCACGTCGGCGCCTAGATCCGCGAGCTTAGCGTCTCCGCGCATCGCCTTGAGGACCTCGGAGTACTTAGACTCGTCGGTCTTAACGATGAGGGCCTCGCCGCGGTTACGCTTTCGTGCCAGGCTTCGATACTCTTTTTCTTTCTGGGGTCTGTTTCTCTTTTTTCGGACCTTGGTCCAAGGGTTTTCCATGCCTCTGGAAGGATTGTCGCTCGTTCCTCTTCGGTTACGCTTGGGGTTTCGCGCACCATCGAGGTGGTGTTGGTGCTGTTGGCACCTTTGCCGCCGTTGCCTCTTTTTCCACCCTTGATGCCGGGGTCACTCACTTCACGCCCCACAGGACGTGCGGTTGGACCCACCACGCTCGAAAATGTCTCTGGGCCCATGGCCGTCAGACACCAGCCGCTTCTTTGAGCCACCGGGTGCGGTTTCCCCCGGCGATTGCCTTGCACGCTTCGACGTCCCTGCCACCACGGTAGGTGGGGCGGGATCTCGCGCTTCCGTCTGCGTGTACTTGCAGACGGATTCCCTGGTCTTTTCCGCTGCAACTAGCCTTGCCATTTCCCTGGCACTTTGGTCGGCTTGAAGCTTAGCATCTTATTCGTCCCTCTCACGACATGCCGCCTGAACGGACCTACGAAGCTGCAGTAAGCTATGTTTAAGGTCCTTGCTGATGTTATCGCATTCAGCTGTTCCGCGACTACCAACACTTTAGAAAGCGTATCGTGCTTCCTCCCCATGGCCCGCATGAGCCCAGGCCCATCTATGACCTCACCAGTTTTACCGAAGACCCCTGCTTCCGAAATGTCGCGCATCCGCACGTATCGGATGCGCCGCCAGATCCTGCCTTCTTAACAGGTGGGGATCTCGTTAGTCTTCTTTTGGCGAACGGGTTCGCCTCCTCCCTCTGTGTCGTTTCATTTAGAGCTTGCTCCATGCTGTTCGTAAGAAGGGTAACAAGGGTTACATCTGACCATTGGTTATAGGCAGGGTAATAAAACATCAATAAAAATGGAAAAAAATAGCAATAAAAATGTGTGAAAGCGCCACTAAATTATTAAACACTGTGCCAACGAAAAAATAACAATTCGCACTAGAAAAACTTAAAATAGCATTAAAAAATTGATAATTCACTTTCAATAATTCAAAAGTGACCGGTAAAACTTTCAAAAAAAGTAATGGTTATTAGTATAAACGCAATAATAAGCTGATAGTTTTCTGTCATAATAATAAGTTCTAGCACTATACATGTGACTAAAATCTTCAAATCTTTCAAATCTTCCAGTTGAAACCAAACAAAATGCAAAAAAAAAAAAAAAAATACAAAAAAAAAAAAAAAATTATTATTTTGATTTTGTGAGGTAATCAAATTAAAGCAAGATAACCAAGTTATCATATAAATATATTCAGTGAAGTGCTGTCATGGGAGAATATATAGAATTAGAGGTTTGAAAATTGGTTGCCAAAGTCAACATTTCCCTAATGTGAGACACTCTTTAAAAAAATAAAAAAAACAGTAAGATGATATGAGATAATAAAAAGACAAATGTATGTGATTTGCCCGAAAATATTCGAAAAAAATTTGTCCGCCGCGTCAACAAAAAAAGGTTTTTTTCTTTTTTTGTGTTTCTTTTTGTTGTGTTTTTGGATGGAAGGGTGTATGTGGGAAAAATTGCTTGTTTTTGTTTCGGTTGCCGCAAGGTTCAAACGGTTCGATAAAATATCATTGTTTATGGGTGTGACGTTTTTTTCCGGAGATTTCAGGTGAGGATGACAAATTTTCGGGAATTCGCTGGTTGCGCTTGACTCACGGTGTGACTCGTTTCTAACTATGAATCAACCCTAATGGAACTGCGTCAATCAATCTTGCATAAATCGTTTTCAGCCTCAACCAAACCAACAACAATAGCCACAGATGCTCAACTAGATTCTGATTCCGAAAACACAATGTGTGTCACTTAGTTTCAGAACTCCCTGTCCTGATGCCACAAACCCACGTGAGAAATGTATCCCCACTACACCCACAATTACCCAGATAGTCCAGCTCCGTTCTTGTGCCCGGCAGATGATGGTTATCATCATCAGGGCGAGACAGACCGGACGGATCGTTTCTGATTACATGTTTCATTAAACCGCATGCTTGTGGTCAAAAGTTCCGTAGTCGTCCGTAGTGCTTGCCGAATGACAGCCAAAAACATTGCTCCGGCAAAGCAGGCGCCGATGAAACTACTACCGCTTGCTGCTGATGATGGCTTGTTGTTGTTTGTTTACCACCATGTGCTTTCAAGCGCTTCACAGCTCCCTCAGCCATTGGACGGGTTGTAAAGTGGGAAATTTAGCTCAGCATTTAATTTTGCTCATTCTGGAAGCCCCGGGCAATCGTAAGATGAAGGGAAATGAATGTCCCCTTCTCGGGCGGAAGCCTGTTTCTTTTTGCGCATAAAACAAGGGCGAACTACCGGCTTTGTCCTCGCTGGCTTGTCTGGCAAGGAATGATTTGCATGTTGTTCGGGATAGAAAACGGTCCGCATGAATGATGAGCTTCCGGCTATCGTCGGCAAACTTATTTCCTGTCTTTCCCTTTTCTTTTTCGACGCCACTTTGCCACTTTGTGATTGTACCTGACGGAACTCAGTTTTGGGGAAATTATGGCAAGAGTCTGAAATGCTTGAAAATTAATTTAAGTCCTTCATGACCATGAGCGTGACTGACTGCCCGTGGTTGCTACTTTGTTCTTGCTAGATCAGCTGTTAGGGGCTATTCATAAACCACGAAGCCTTTTTGGGGAGAGGGGGGGGGGTTTGACCAAAGTCTACGCTGCAAACAAGATTTCAAAAAAATTATATGCAGAAAAGTCTACGAAGGGGCGGGGGGGGGGGGGGGTAGCTGAGATTTTCAAAAATGAGTCTACGTTGTTTATGAATAGGCCTTTATCACACAGAGAACCAACTGACAATGCTTGGGACTTACATATATCCTCAATAAGTAAAAACTGGTGATCTCAAATTACTAAAGGCGCCGGCCTCGCCGAAATGCAGGTCAAATAAGGAATGAGCAGGAATGTCTTGACGTGATATTCGTTTTTTTTTTTGGAGGCCTAAACGTTTTCTGTACTTCCACGAAAAAACCCCTGGAATGTTAAATAGAAGGAATGAGTTTGCACAGCGGTCGTTTTGGTATATGATTAAAGCTCTCTCTCTCTCTCTCTCTCTCTCTCTCTCTCTCTCTCTCTCTCTCTCTCTCTCTCTCTCTCTCTCTCTCTCTCTCTCTCTCTCTCTCTCTCTCTCTCTCTCTCTCTCTCTCTCTCGCTCTCTCTCTCTCTCTCTCTCTCTCTCTCTCTCTCTCTCTCTCTCTCTCTCTCTCTCTCTCTCTCTCTCTCTCTCTCTCTCTCTCTCTCTCTCTCTCTCTCTCTCTCTCTCTCTCTCTCTCTCTCTCTCTCTCTCTCTCTCTCTCTCTCTCTCTCTCTCTCTCTCTCTCTCTCTCTCTCTCTCTCTCTCTCTCTCTCTCTCTCTCTCTCTCTCTCTCTCTCTCTCTCTCTCTCTCTCTCTCTCTCTCTCTCTCTCTCTCTCTCTCTCTCTCTCTCTCTCTCTCTCTCTCTCTCTCTCTCTCTCTCTCTCTCTCTCTTTCCCAAAAGCAAAAAATACCCAGGATTTATTTTGTAGGTCTTGTTCTGTTTAACTACTGTGTTTATCTTACCTTTTGCTCAGAAATTATTTCCAAGTCCTGCAGTCAGCAAAGCTGCAGCTACAGAGCAATGCCAGCTGCAGGAGGCTTGTGTTTGTCACACAATCATACTAATGCAAAAATGGTACTTGTCATTGAAAGCTGAGAAATTAATAACTGAGGAAGTGCATCGAGAACACTAAATTGTGGGCAGGCGTAAAGCCCCAATAGAGACGTAATAAAGCCAAAAAGATGATGTTGAACCATCAATTCAATCAATTCAAAGCCTGTTAGATATAGCATCATGATACCAGATTGCTCAGCAATTATTTCATAGAGCTTAAGGACATCAAAGATCTTGGGAAAGTTCTTTGAATATTTTCTTCTGACTTCACAACGATTAGGAATTATTTTGAAGATCTTGTGTGTATCATCTATTCAATTTTATATGTTACCAGGTTGGTCATAAACTATTTCAAAGACTTTTTGCAAATCAATGACCTTGAGATCTCTTTTAAGTTCAAAGGACTTTTCTGAAGTTCAGTGAATCAGTCAGAAGATCTGAGGACTTCTCTAAAGTTTCGCGAATTCCTTTGAAGTTTCGCAAACTTCTCTGAAGTTTCGTTAATTTTTTTGAAGTTCCAAGGACTTTATTGAAATTCCGTGAATTGAAATTCCGTGAACGTTTCTGAAGTTCTGTAAACTTCTCTATAGTACTGTGTACTCCTCCAAATTAACGAGAACTTCATTCAGGTTCCATAAACTCCTCTGAAGTTCCGAGAATTTATTTAAAGTTTCGTGTAGTTATCTGAATATCCGTGAGCTTCTCTGAAGATCTGTAAATTCTCTGAAGTTTCGTGAGCATTTCTCCGTAATTTTTTCTGAAGTTTCAATGATTTCTCTAAAATTTCGTGAATTTCTCTTAACTTTCGTGATCATGTGTAAGGTTTACTGAATTTCTCTACAGCACCGTGAATTTATTTAGAGTTTTGTGAATATTTTTAAAATTCCATAAGCCCCTCTGAAAATCCGTGAACTTCTCTGAAGTTCCGTGAACTTCTCTGAAGATCCGTGAACCTTTCTGAATTTTCGTGAACTCCTTTGAAGTTTCGTGAACTGCTCTAAAGTTTCAAGAACGTTTCTGAGGTTTCGAGAACGTTTCTGAAGTTCCAAGGATTTATCTGAAATTCCGTAAACTTCCCTATAGTACCGTAAACTTTTTTAAGATTCCTTGAGCTATTTTGAAGTTTCTATGAACCCCTCTAAAGTTACGTTAACTTCCGAGGACTTTCGTGAAATTTCGTGTACTTCTCTGAATATCCGTTAACTTATCAGAAGCTCCTTTAATTTATTTACAAATTTTCATGTTACATCAAGGGACTCTTCTGAAGTTCTGAAGTCTTCTCTTAAGTTCTTAGGACTTTGAAGCTCAAGCTCCGAAAACTTATCTGAAGGTCCGTAAACTTTCTTGAAGTTCCCTGAATTTCCTTAAAGTATATCGGGTAGTCTTATCCGATGGCTTCTCTGAAGTTCCTTGACCTTATCTGATGTTCTAAGGACTTCTCTAAAGCTTCGTGAATTTCTCTGAAGTGGCGAGGACTTCTCTGAAGCTCCAAGAACTTTTCTAAAGATTGGCGAACTTATTTAAAGTTCCCTGAATATCTCTAAAGTGTATCTCTTGATCCTATATGATGACTTCTCTGAAGTTCCGTGAATTTCTCTGACGTGCGGGGAATTTCCTGGGCCTCCAAGGACTTCTAAAAAGTATCTAGGACTATTTTGAAGATTCGTGAACTTTTTTGAAATTCCGTGACCTTCTCTGGTGTTTCTTTTTTAGGGCCTGTTCATAAACCACGTAGACTCATTTCTGAAAATCTCAGACCTCGCCCCCCCCCCTCCTCCTTCGTAGACTTTTCCCATACAATTTTTAAAAATTTTGTATGGAGCGCAGACTTTGGGAAAACCCCTCCCTCCCCCCAAACTACGTGGTTTGTGAATAGCTCCTTAAGTTCCGAGGACTTTTTTGACGTTCCATTACATAATTTGAAGTTCTGAGGATTTCTCTGAAATTCAGTTAGCTATTCTCAAATGTTGAGGATTTCTCTGAAGTTTGAGGATTCATATTTCGCTTCAAAGACTTCTCTGAAGTTTCATGGGCTGTTCTTGGAAGTTTTTGAAATTTTCTGAAGTTTTCAGTACTTCCTGAACTTCTCGGAACTTCCTGAAATTCCCGGGATTTCTCTGAATTTCTTGTCACTTTGCGGAATTTTCAGAGAGTTATCTAAAGTTTAAGAGAAATCTCTGAAATTAAAGAGAGTTATACGAAATTTTTGGGATTTACTTGAAGCTTCAGAACTTTACTAAAGTTCTCAAGACTTCACTGAAATTCTCTAAAATTTGCTGGAGATTCCTGGGATAAGCTGATATTCACATAAATTCTCAGGCCTTTTCTGAAGTTCTCAGGACTTCATTGAAGTTCTTTTAACTTCATTGAAGTTCTTTTAACTTCACAAAAGTTCAACTCAATGGACGTAGTGGTTCTACGCCCCAACAAAAAAACTTCACTGTAATTCAACGGACTACCCTGATGTCTTGAAACGTCACTAAAGATTTTGGGACTTGCATGTATTTCTCGGCACTTTCCTGAAATTCTATGGACTTAACAAAAGTTCCAAGGAGGTCTCTTTTGTTCCGACGACTTTTCTGACGATCTTTTAACTTCTCTGAAGTTCCGTGAAGCTTTTTTCCGTGAACTTCTCTCCGTGAGCTTTTCTTCAAAGTTCCAATGGTTTCTTTGAAATGTCGCGAATTTTTCTGAAGTTCTTCAAAATTCTCTAGAGTTTCGAGGTCTTTTGTGAAGTATCAAAGACTTCTCTGAATTTCTTTGGAGTTTCCGAAACTTTCTATGTTTTCGGAACTTTGTTTAAGTTCGCGGAATGTTTTTGAAGATCTTGGAATTTCTTTGATGTTCTTTGAACTTAGCTGGAGTTCTCGGAACTTTTCTTAACTTGTCGGAACTTCTTTAAAAATCTAGAGAGTTATCTGAAGTTTAAGGCAGTTCTCTGAAATTAAAGAGACTTAACTGAATATTTTGGGACTTCCTTGAAGCTTTGCAACTTTACTAATGTACTCGAAACTTCACTGAAGTTCTCTGGAATTCAGTTTTCTCAGTTTTCAGAACTTCATTCAAGCTTTTTAAACTTCACTGTAATTCAACTGACATCCCTGATGTCCTTGAAACTTCACTGAATATATTGGGACTTTCATGGAATTCTCGCAACTTTTCTTACATTCAATTGACTTTTCAAGAGTCCCAAGGAGGTCTTTTAAGTTCCGTCGACTTTTCTGATCATTTATTAAGTTCTCTGAAAATCCGTGGACTTCTCTGAATTCCAAATTCCTTGAACTTTTCTGAGGTTTCCAGGACTTCTGGGAAGTATCGAAGGCTCCTCTGTTGTTTTTGGAAATTTGCTTCTTTTTCTAAACTTTCGGAACTTTGTTCAAGTTCTAGGATTTTTTCTGAAGTTCTTGGAACTTCTTCGAAGTTCTTACAGCTCGAAAAAGTAGTGAGGATTTCTATTCAATATCATGCACATAAATGGAGCGTCACATAACTTACAAATCAACATTATTAATCGTGTTGATTGCCGTCAATGTTGTTTAAAAAAGTTAGTCCGTATTACAACTATTTCAAGAAAGTGGCTGCGTGGAAGGAAATATTGTTTTACATGTTCTGATATTTCATTCACAATGAAAGTTAAGATTTTCTTTCTGTGTAAAGAGTTATCAGAAATTTTAGGGAGTTCAATGAATTTATAGAGATTTTCTGGTACTTCCATGAAGCTTTGGAACTTTACTCATGTTCTCGAGACTTCACTGAAGTTCTCTGGAATCGGTTTTCTCAGTTCTTAGGACTTAATTGAAGTTCTTTTAACTCCACTGTAATTCAACGGACAACCCTGATGACTATGGAACTTCACTAAGATATTGGAACTTGCATGTAATTCTCGGTCTTTTTCTGGATTAAACAGAAGTTCCAAGAAGAACTCTTAAGTTCCGACGACTTTTCTGAAGATCTGTGAACTTCTCTGAAGTCCCGTGAACTTCTCCAAAATTTTGTGAGCTTTTCTCCGTGCACTTCTCTGAAGTGCCAATGATTTCTCTGGAATTCCGTGAACTTTTCTGAAGTTTCGAGGTGTTCTCTGGAGTACCGAAGACTTCTCCGAAAATCTCGGAATTTTTCAAAACTTTCTAAATTATCGGAACTTTACTATAGTTTTCGAAACTTTTCTAAAATTCTTAGAATTTTTCTGAAAATAACTGAAGCTGTTGGGATTTCCTTGAAGCCTTGAAACTTCCTTTGAGTTCTCGGAACTTCACTGAAGTTCTCTGGAATTCGCTAAAGTTTCCTGAGATTCGCTGAAGCTCATTGAATTCCACTTAAATTTTCGGGACTTTCTTGAAGTTCTTATAACTTCACTGTAATTCAAGAGATATTCCTTTTTTTTTTTTTTTTTTTTTTTTTTGAGGGGGAAGAAGGGGAAAAAGGAGGGGAGAGGGAACAACGAGTGATGTTTTTGGAACTTCACTGAAGATATTGGGACTTTCATGTTATTGTCGGTACTTTCCTGACATTATATGGTCTTTTCAAAAGTTTTCTGGGCTGCACTCAAATTTTCTGGATTTTTTTGAAGATCTCGGGATTTAGTTGAAGTTCACTGAAAATCTAGGGACTTTAATAAAGTTCACTGGATTTCTCTGAAGTGATTGAAACTTTTCTGAAGTTTCCAAGACTTCTTGAAAATCACCGAATTTCCTCAAAATAATCCGGGCATCCCTGAAGATTTGCGGACTTCAAAAATGTTTTAAGGATTTTCCTGAAGTTCTCAGAAGTTCACCGAACTTCCTTGAAGTTCTCGTAACTTCTTTGAAGATTTTGGAACTTCCTTGAAATTCTCGGAACTTTTTTTTTAAATTCTAAAGACTTATCTGACGTTTTAGGGAGGTTTCTGTAATTCTATTCTAGGTAGTTCTGTAGTTGATGGGACTTCCTGGGATTTCCCCGAGTTCACAAGATTTCAATTCAATTCTTGGTTTTTTCTGAAGTTCTCAAGACTTCACTGAAGTTCTTGGATTTCACTGTAATTCAAGAGACATCCCTGAAGTTTTTGAAACTTCATTGTAGATATCGGGACTTCCATGTAATTCGTGGAATTTTGCTGACATTCTAGGGGTTTTACTGAAGTTCTTGGGACTCTCTTGAAATTCAAATAAATTCCTCAAATTTTTGAAGTTCCCTAATCTTTTCTTAATTTCTCGAAGATTCTCTGAAGATCTCCAGGTTTCACTAAAATTTTCTAGATTTCTTGGAGCTACACTTAACTTCTCGAGACTTTACTGAAGTATTCAGCCTTCACTGAAGTTCTCTGGACTTTTCTAGAAGATCTCGATACTTCAAACAAATTATCGGAACTTCACTGTAGTTCACCGAATATCTCTTAAGTTTTCTGGACTTCACTGAACTTTTCGGAACTTTTTTTGAAATTTTCAGGGCTTCGGTGATTTTCTCTTTATTTTTCTGAAATTATCAGAACTTCCCTGAAATTCTGGGAACTTTGGTCAACTTTTTCAAGGCTTCCCTGAAGTTTTCGGATTTCTCTTAAGTTACCGCAAATTCTTTGAAATTCTTGGTATATCACTGAATATATCGAGATCAACAATACGATCGTAGAGCTGTCCTAAATTTCAAGAAATTTAACTGATGTTTTCGGCTTCGCTGATGTCCTTGGAATAACACTCAAATTTAAGGGACTTCCATTAAGATCTAGTAAAATTCCTGAAATTTCAAGAACTTCATAGAAAATTTAAAAAAAATTAGAAAACCTTTTGAGCTTCAAGAGAGTCCAAGAATTTGATTGAATTAACGATAATTTAAGAAACATCCAGACAACTTCAGGGAAGCCTTTGAAAAGTAAGGTGATGCTCCAAGAAGTTCTGGGAAGTTCTGATTATTTCAGGAAAATATTGAGAAAATCAGCAAAGCTCTAAAAATTTCAATAAAATTCCGAAAACTTCAGTGAAGTCCGGAGAACTTTAGAGATGTTCGGTGAACTTCAGTGAAAGTCCGATAATTTGTTTAAATGGCCGAAATCTCAAGAAAGTCCAAAAACTTAAGTGAAGGCTGAATACTTCAGTATACTTCATCGTGAAGTTAACTGAATCCCAGAGAAATCTAGCAAATTAAATTAAAGTCGGAAGAGCTTCCGGGAATCTTCGAAAAATTAGGAAAAGATTAGTGAATTTCAAATCTTTGGGGATTTTTTTAACTTCTAGAGAGTTCCAAGAAGTTCAAGAAAACTCCAAGAATGTCAGCAAAACTCAAAGAATTACATGGAAGACCCGATATCTCCAATTTAGTTCCAAAAACTTCAGGGATGTCACTTGAATTACAGTTCCAAAACCTTCAATGAAGTCCTGAGAACTTCAGAAAAGTTCCAGAAATTTAATTGAAATCTGGTGAACTTGGGAGGATTCCATGAAGTCCCATAAATTGAAGACACCCTTCTAGGAAAAAAATTAGAAACCCCTTTCGAACTTCAGATAAGTTTCTAGAATTTAAAAAAATGTACCGTGAGAAAATCCAAGAACCTCAGAAAAGTTCTGCAAACATTATTGGAGTCCCCGCTCATCTTCAGAAACGTCGATAATTTCAGAAGAATTTAGTGAACTTCAGAAAAGTCTTGGAAACCATAGAAAAGTTTCTGGCACTTCAGTGAAATCCAGAGAACTTCATTAAAGTTCCTTGATTTTCCGTGAAGTTCGAAAAACTTCAACCAAGTCCCGAGATCTTCAGAAAAGTCCCGAAAATTTATGTGCAGAACTTCAGAGACGTTTACACATATTCAAAGAAGTACTCGAAACTTTTGGGAAATCCTTGGAACTTCAGAGAAGTTCATGGAATCTTGTAAAAGTTCACGTCAATTAAGCGAAGTTCATGATTTCATAGAGAAGTTCACGGAATTTCAGAGAAATGGAGATGCCACCGAGGCAATCAGCAGACAAGTGGATTATTCGCTTCACTCAGCCGTAATTTTCTGGCGGTTCCGCCAGGGGGTTTCAGCTGGCACAATAGGGCTTGAAAACTCAACTCAGTCGTCTTCTGTAAGCAATGCGGACATGATTGATAATACACTCACAACAAATAACTAAAATAATAACAAATTAGTAAAAGAAAAAAACACTTCACACAACCCGTGATCGAACGGATGCATCTGACGAATGTATAAAATTTGACAGCTGTCATCCGTGTAAACGGTATGAATTTGCAAATGCTTGCCACTAATGAGTGTCAAATAAAGTATTTGATAGTTTCGAGCAAACATATTTGACAAAGCATAATAAAGGAAAATAATTGGAACGACAAAATCATCCAAATATTTGGTCATTTATATTTGCCAAATATTTGCCGTTTCGTCAAACAGTGTGATAGCAACTTTTACTGAATCACAAGTGAAATAAAACAGCATCTCACACGCTTAAAAGACCCTCTCTTTCATTTGTATTACTGTCCAGTTTTTTTTAACGGAAAAGTAACTCAATATTTGTAAAAAGTGCATCAACTTAATTTTTGAGTTGATCCAGTTCTTATTAAAATTGATGATCTTTTCCGTGTGAGAATTAGAGAAAGTAATACAATTCCACTCAGACACTGAGTAGAATGTGTGGTAGTCGAGTACGACCCTGTTAGCGAAAGCGATATGGGAGTCCGATGACAACCCTGAAGTACGAACCTGGGGGGCTGTCATTCTCATTCATGTACTGAAAGCGTGCCAATAAAGTTGATGTTGTGCCTACGGATTAACTAGTTGTTTAAATAGCAAGGTATCACATTTGGCGACCGAGGTAAACTTAAAACGAGGAGGAAGATAGGTAAGGTGTTATTATTTAAAGTCTGCATTTCATTGTATATGGAATGATCGTTTTTTTCTTCGTTGAGAAATTTGAGGTAACATTTTTGTTTACGTTTATTTGATCTGCAGGAGTGCTATACTACGTCGAAGTAGTAGCTGCTGGAAGAAGCGGCGGATTTCTATGCTACCTAAAGTAGCGGCTGTTGAATAGCGACAGCGATTTTTATTACAAACGAATATTCTTAATACTACCATTGAGTAGTGGCTGTTCGGAGCAGCGATCGTCACGAACGATAAGTTAGAGGCTACCAAAGGGTAGCGGCTAGAAGTAAACAGCGACCATCGCTTCGAGCGAATTAATTGTATGCTATCAGAAGATAGCGACTGTTGAGCAGCGACTGGTAAGCCAATCAGGCAGCTTCAGAGCGAAATTTGGCAGCTTTAGAGACGAAAGGCTACAATACGGTAGCGGCTCTCGGAGCAGTTCAAGGCTATTTAAGATAGCGGTGCTAAGGTGAATTTAACGGTAAGATGTTTTGAGAATATCTACAAATATATAGAGAACTTACAGAAAATTTGGTTTACAGTTGACGAATAATGGAAAAGTGGGATATTCCACAATTCAACGTCAAGGCACTTCCGCGGAATGTGGTGCGAAATGAATGGATCAAGTACAAACGCCATTTCGATTACATCGTTGCTGCCACCGGTGAAAAGGATAGATCACGTATCCGGAACATATTTCTTGCAAAGGCGGGACCGGATTTACAAGAAGTATTTGCTTCTATCCCGGGTGCCGATGTGGCACACGATCCCAAAAATGAAATTGACACTTTCACAGTGGCAATCAATAAACTTGATTCCTATTTTGCTCCAAAGCAGCACGACACTTTCGAGCGTAATTTGTTTTGGACATTGAGACCAAACTCCGATGAAACCCTCTCCAAATTCATGCTTCGGTGCCAAGAGCAAGCAAGCAAATGCGATTTTGGCAAGTCCGCTGAAGAAAGTAGATCAATTGGTGTAATCGATAAGATTATTCTGTTTGCTCCTGCCGATCTAAAAGAGCAGCTACTACAGAACGATACACTGAACATAGACGAAGTTACGAAGATTGTAAACTCCTACGAATCTGTTAAGCATCAAGCTCAAACGATGAATTGTCCGACTAGTAATGTTTATTCCGAACCCACTCTGATTGGTCACGAGTCTTCTAGCAGCGTGAATAAGATTCGCAACCCGTCCACGAAGGAGTGTACGCGATGTGGCCGGCAAGGCCATTTCGGTAATGATATGGTTTGTCCAGCGAGGAGCCAGGAGTGCAATAAATGCAAACGTATCGGGCATTATGCCACAAAATGCCGCACGATTGTCCCAACAAAGCGGAAGTTCGGAGAGACATTTCGAAGTAACAAACGTATGAAGCCAGAACGTGTTCGAGAAATTGAAACTTACCCTAGCAACACGGAAAACACGAACGATAGAAATTTCATTTTCAACATAAGCGACGGTTATGAATTGCTTTGGATGAAGGTTGGCGGAGTCTTGTTGCAGATGTTGGTTGATTCCGGATGCAAGAAAAATATAATAGACGATAAATCATGGAGTTACCTGAAAACGAATGGTGTAAAACTATGGAACCAACAGGACCAATGTAACGAAGTTTTCCTGCCGTACGGGGAGAAGGCAACGCCTTTGACTGTACTTGGATCTTTCGAAACGGATGTAATGGTAGAAGATGCGGGTAAAGCAGTAAAAAAGGTCGCTACATTTTATGTAGCTCAAGGCGGACAACAGTGTCTCTTGGGTAAAACAACCGCTATCGAATTGGGCGTACTTTCCATTGGCCTGCCTAGTTCCCACGGAGTAAAATCAGTTCGCGTAGAAGATAAACGGCCGTTCCCAAAGATTAAAGGCGTGAAAGTTAGTATTCCGATTGACAAGTGCATTCCACCTGTATGCCAGCAATCACGGCGCCCACCCATCGCTTTAATGAAGAAAATTGAGGATAAGTTGCAGTCTCTGTTGGCTAATGACATAATCGAGCCAGTTGAGGGCGGTTGTCAGTGGGTATCGCCTCTAGTAACGGTGGTTAAGGACAATGGTGACCTGCGTTTGTGCGTAGATATGCGCCGCGCAAACGTCGCGATCTTGAGGGAAAGACATCTTATGCCCACCATAGAAGATTTTCTTCCACGGTTCACGTCTGCTAAGTTTTTTAGTCGCCTTGATATCAAGGAGGCTTTCCACCAGGTGGAACTTGAAGAGGAGAGCCGCTACATCACAACTTTTATTACACATATGGGCCTTTTTCGATACAAGCGTCTCATGTATGGCATTGTAATAGCTCCTGAAATCTTCCAGCGCATTCTTGAACAGATATTAAGCCGTTGCAGTCAAAACACGGTAAATTTTATCGATGACATCTTAGTTTTTGGTGAGACCGAAAGCGAGCACGATGAAGCTCTCGAGTCAGTACTGTCCACACTCAAGGAATGCGGAGTGCTACTGAACAAAGACAAATGCGTTTTCAAAGTGCAGAAGTTGGAATTTCTTGGCCATACCATCTCCTCAGAGGGAATTCAGCCATCAAGCGCTAAAATTGAAGCTCTTCAGAAATTCCGTGCCCCTTCTAGTCCAGAAGAAGTACGGAGCTTCTTGGGTCTGGTAACCTACATCGGACGTTTCTTACCGGATTTGGCAACCGTCACCGCTCCATTAGTGGGCCTTAGGGGGAAGGGAAGAGGGTTTTTCGTGAGCTAACATGCTCCAGGGTGAAGTTCGTGTGGGGTAACGACCAACAAAAGTCCTTTTCGAAACTAAAGGAGATGATTTCCAACATTAAGCTTTTGAGGTTTTTCAACAATTCTTTTAGAACTCGTGTTATTGCGGACGCTTCACCCGTCGCACTTGGTGCTGTATTGATACAGTTCGATGGCCTGACCGATGATGATCCTCGACCAATTGCGTATGCCAGTAAAAGTCTAACACAGACCGAACGCCGATACTGCCAAACCGAAAAGGAGGCACTGGCCCTGGTTTGGGCAGTTGAACGATTTTCACCGTATCTGTTAGGGCGAAAATTCGAGCTTGAGACTGACCACAAACCTCTCGAGGCGATTTTCAATCCGACGTCTAGACCCTGTCCAAGAATCGAGCGGTGGATTCTTCGCCTGCAGTCTTTTACTTTTGTCGTGAAATACCGCAAAGGAGTCAACAACATAGCCGATCCTCTATCTCGTTTGGTTGAACATAGTGCTGCTGAAGAATTTGACGCGGAAAACAAATTTATGGTTTTGGCTGTACTCGAGTCGGTGGCCATTGATGTGCAAGAATTGGAGGAGTCTGCAAAGGATGATCGTATACTGGATTCAGTAAAAAAATCTTTGAATTCCGGAACGTGGAATGAGCCAGAGGTTAAACCGTTTGCCCCGTTTTGTAGTGAACTGGGTCTGGTAGGAGACATGGTTGTCCGAGGAAGTAAGCTTGTTGTGCCTACTAACCTACGATCTAGAATGCTGCAGTTGGCTCATGAAGGACATCCCGGAGAGTCCGTGATGAAGAGACGGCTTAGGGACCGAGTATGGTGGCCGGGAATGGACCGGGAAGTTACTGATTATGTAACAGCTTGTGAAGGTTGCCGGTTGGTAGGACTACCTAGTAAACCAGAACCAATGTCACGCCGCCCGCTCCCCAATAAAGCATGGGTGGACATAGCCATCGATTTCCTTGGACCTATGCCGGACGGAGTATACTTACTTGTCATCATTGACTACTACAGTCGCTATAAGGAAGTCGAGTTGATGCATAATATCACGGCAAGGGATACAGTAGCCAGATTGGATAAAATCTTCACACGGTTGGGATACCCACGAACAATCACGCTGGACAACGCTAAGCAGTTCATAGGAGTCGAATTGGAGGAGTACAGTAAGGTTCACGGAATACATCTCAACCATTCTATTCCTTACTGGCCACAGCAAAATGGTCTGGTAGAAAGACAGAACAGATCGCTGCTTAAGAGGCTCCAGATAAGCAATGCCATGGGTAGGAATTGGAAACAAGACCTACAGGACTATTTAGTGATGTACATACACCACACCACATTCAGTTACCGGAGTACACCAACAGAACTGTTGTATGGACGAACAATCCGATCGAAGATACCAGCACTGGAAGACATCGAAACCGCACCACCTCAGACTGACTTCGCTGACAAAGATTTGGAGCTGAAAAGGAAAGGAAAGGACCATGAAGATTTGCGTCGAAAAGCGAAGACGTCGTCCATCGATGTGGGTGATTCAGTACTGATGCAAAATCTTCTACCAGGGAATAAGTTGCAAACAACATTCAATCCCAAGAAATACGTAGTTGTATCCAGATCTGGACCTCGAGTCACCGTGGAAGATCCTGAAAGTGGAAAAACGTATGATAGAAACACCGCCCACTTGAAGAAGCTCGGTAGCTCCAACATCCCAGTGGAATCAAACGAGTCGGTATCTCGAAATGTTCCTGATGCTGATTCATTGAGTGAACCCGAACATGACCAGTGCCGTGAACAAGGCCGTGAAACAACTGAAGACGATTTCTATGGATTCGATCAACAGGAGGCATCCGAAACCATCATACGTTCACGCCTGCGACGTACAAAGAAGAGGCCAACCAGATTCAACGATTATCAGCTATAAAGGTCTATTCCGGATAAAAGGGGAGATGTGGTAGTCGAGTACGACCCTGTTAGCGAAAGCGATATGGGAGTCCGATGACAACCCTGAAGTACGAACCTGGGGGGCTGTCATTCTCATTCATGTACTGAAAGCGTGCCAATAAAGTTGATGTTGTGCCTACGGAGTTGACGGTGCCTAGTTGTTTAAATAGCAAGGTATCACAGAACCACAAATAATGATAATCGAACCAGCGATGTGTGGAAAAAAATTGGTGCACTAAAATATGTCAAAAATGGTTTTACTCATCATCTGCTTGCTGACAAACTGTTTTGCAATACATGTCTAATCAAAGGAAAACAAAAAGCTGGTATTAATTTGCAGGAAGACAGGGATCGAGATATTGAGAACGATCCTGCAATCGATAGGTCGTAAACATTCGGCAAGTAAGTTTTATTAATAATGAAATAGATGATTTTTTCTTAAAATTTCTTAGGTAAACAAGGTAACGTCAGATTGCATGGCTATGTATACTATTTTCTTATTCAAATTCTGAGTGTCCTGAAATTCAGTAGTCTACCCTCTCGGGAATCTTGTCCAAGGATTTTTTTTTCTCATGTATGTAATTTTAAGGCCAGTATCGACTTAAAAAGTAGAGAGGTTGCGGAATTTTGTTCAATATTACCAAGCGGAATTTTGACAATTGACCTTCACTTACGGAATAATCGAGCGGAATATTTTTCCGAAAGTAAAAGTGACAGCTCCCATTAGTTTGCGTGGAAACCTTACAAATTCCAATTTTGGTTTTCGTTCTTTTCAGGTGGATACTGCTGCAGAAATTTCTTTTCGATTCTTTACTTTTCCGTTTCAGTAAACGGAATTTAACATGGGATTGAGATAGAAAAAGAAATTTCTTTCGAACTCGATACCGACCTTTAAAGGGGTGAGATTGGCGGAGTTTTGACACGTAAAATAAAAAATCCAGCCACATTTAGCATGCACTGGGATTAAAATCCAGCGAAAAAACATTCCATGGTATGAGACTACCATTAATTGAGAAATAAACTCAAATTGTAGTGAATACTGACAAATAAAACACAACTATCTATCTATGCTTGAGTAATGTATTAAATATGGTAGGGCAAAGGTTACCTTCAAACTTTCATATTTTCTTCATGTTTAACGAATCGGTAAATTTGCTGAACGGTATTTCATAATTTTGTCAAAAATAATAGGAAATGTAATGTACCGTCCAGACTACGAGCTATATTACTTGATATAAAGTATTATCGTTGCAACTGAAAACCGGAATAACCCACTGGCGCCAAATGGTTTTTCTCTCGTTCTGTACGATTGAATTGTGGCGCATTTGGTGCGTTGTATAGCGCATCTGATGTACTACACAGCGCACTAGATGCGACACTTTGTTGCCATACGGAAAAGCAGTTATATTGATTTGCGCGAGTGATTTTTCCGGTTTTCTGCAACGAGAATAGCTTGTGCTATCAATGTTCGTACATCTAGTGTTGACTGGAAATAATGCATCGGATGTCTCATATCAAGATTCGTTATATCAAGTAAGCTCGTAGTCTGAACGGGGTCTTAGACAAATAGAGTTTATTTCCACAACTTGATAGCATTTCGTCAGGCGTGAGAAAGTTCAAAAACCATCTATAACGATCAGTGTAAATTAACAGTGATTGGACATACCAGATTTTAGCATTGAATAGTCAAGACTGCCCAAGTAACCACAAGCATTATATTGTTGCTCTTATTGAACACAAAATCAACATCATTAATGCGGGATCGCATCAATTCAACAGTTGTCAAGTTAGATTAGCTTTAAGAATATAATGATGCATTACCAATGCAATAATGCTACATTAGCAATGTCTTGTATGATGTATGATATGTACTACCACCCATTGTAGCACGGAAACTAAGTCCGACAGCAATGGGCTCTCCTCTCTGTTATACTTGATCAAGCTTTAATAACCACTGATTATCCTAATCATGCCGTTGTATGAAGGGCCAAAAAGGGGTTGGGTGGATCGATATGCAACATCACTTATACGTATCCACAGGGATATAAAGAACCTCCTTCCAACAACAAAACTGAACAATTGGTCAAAAGAGCAAGCTATCTAACATGAGGATGCCCCAATGGGCGGGGAGAAGAACCCGCCCTCTATTCACAAACTGTTAGCAATGGGGAGTTGGCATACCCACTCTCCCCATCCAGAATGCTTCAATCGGGTGCCCTGATGGTCCCTCCCATTCCCATGAAATATTTATATAATGGTGTATATATTTATGTGAATGAAAAATACTACAGGCATTCGTATCTATAATTTATTTATTTATTTGTCGTCAATCAATAGTAGACCGTTTTGTTACAATAGTGCTTACATTTTATGTTTCACTTATATATACAGTACGCCTTAGGAAACTAACACATCAGATTTGCATTTTTAATTTTTTAATCGTTCGTCATTATCTAATTGAATTGAAGTATTGTTTTAGTTTTGTTTTGGTCATAGTAAAGTCTACATTTTCTCCATGCTTATTGTAAGTTGCCATCATCTGATTCAGAGGTACAAATTTGGCGTAATTTGTACGATGATGGCTTGTAATAAATATATTTCTATTTCGTAGTTGCCGCGACGGTATGTAAAAATTAAGTTTTGACAAAAGTTCAGCTGAATCAACGCGTTGCGAAACAATGTCATTTACAAATGATACTAATGCAAATTCACGGCGCTCTTTTAATGATTGGATGCTGATGAGCATGCAGCGGGCTTCATAAGATGGAAGCGGAAACCTTGTCCAACCTAATTTACGAAGTGCATACAGTAAAACCGATTCTAGCCTTCATGGGTGACTGAAAATGGTGACCAAACCACGCTACAATATTCCAGTATTGACCTCACATATGCAATTTACAATGTTTTTATTGTGTACGGATCATGAAAATTGTAACAAAAACGTTTTATAAATCCAAGCATATTATTTGCTCTGTTGATAATAGTATTGTAATTCTCAATGAAAGTTAGTTTCGAGTCCAAGATTACTCCTAAATCCCTAGTTCTTTTACATTTCTCAACTGGCTGATTCCCTAGATTGATAGTTATGTCTGGGGTGTTTCGTTTCCTACTAAAAGCTATCGAATTACATTTCTTTACGTTCAGCTGTAAAAGACTTCTGTTGCACCATCTATAGAAATCTTTTATTTCTTTCTGGAATGTCATGATATCTTCTTTGTTTCTTATTTCTAAAAATAGTTTCATGTCATCAGCGTAAATAAGAAATTTAATGTTTTTGAGAATAAAGGAAATGTCATTTACATACAAAATGAATAAAAGAGGACCTAAGTGAGAGCCTTGGGGGACTCCAGAAGTGACCTTAATAGGATTTGATTTCTTCCCTTTGAATCTAACTATTTGTTGACGGTTAGTAAGATAGGATTCGAGCCATCGGAGGATTCCTGCCTCAATTCCCATTTTTCGCAATTTGAATAGAAGCATGGGTATGTCAATGCGATCAAAAGCCTTGCTGAAGTCTGTATAAAGAGCTTCTACATGGTTGCCATTGTCCATTGCTATCAGTGAGTAGTTGACGAATTCCAATAAATTTGTGCTAGTTGATCGTCCTTTGAAGAATCCATGTTGCTTATTAGTTTTTGATTTGAGAAAACAATTTTTCATTGATAATTGCTTCAAAAAGTTTAGGAATGCAGGAAATAATGGCAATTCCACGATAGTTACAAATGTCTGATTTTTTTCCACTTTTAAAAATAGGTACTAGATAGGAACTTTTCCAAAGTTTGGGGAAGATCCCAGATTCCAGTGACATATTAAAAAGCCAAAATAAAGGTGCTGTAAGTTCTAATGCTTAGTTCTTCATAAATACGGGTGGTATTCCATCAGGGCCAGAACCTTTGGAAACGTCTAATTTATTCAAACCTTCCAAGATGTCTTGAAATTTGACTTGGCTAAATCCAATGTCCCTTGAAAATTCTGGGAAGAAATTGAAATATTCATAATCGCGATCTTCTTCATCAAACGTGGTATAGATTTCTTGGAAGAATGTTGCAAATAGATTGCAAATTTCTTCCGCGTTATCACCAACATTTGAGTTAAGATGCATTCTAGATGGGAAATTGTCAGATTTCAGCTTAGTTTTAACATAATTGAAGAATTTTTTTGGACTAGACTTAATTTCAAGTTCGGTTTTTGAATTATGCTCATCATATGCATTACTAATAGCAAGATTCAGTTCATCGCAAACCTTCAAATAGTATGTCAGATTATTACTGTTACCATCTCTTTTATACATTTTGTGGGCCTTTTGCTTCCGATTTTTAAAATTTTTTATTTCTTTATTATACCAAACTGGGTGGTTCGAATTACCTTGTCGCCTATTTTTTTTTGAGTGGTACTTGTTCAACTACTATTTCAAACAATAATTTATAGAAAACCTCAACAGAAGTTTCAACATTTGCTTCATTCTTAAAGATCGTTTGCCAATCAATTCCGTTAAGTTTGTGTCTTATGATATCATAATTTGCTAAATGATATTGAAAGACCTCTTCATATTCATAGTCGTTGGGTTTTTCGTATTCATGAACAAATAAGGAAAACTCAATTGCTGTGTGAAATGCTTCATTTTTCCATAATGGAAAAATAGATTTACTTACACAGAAGTCTTCCTGAATATTTGTCAATAAAAAATCTAAATAGCAATTTTGTTGGTTTTTTATATGGTTAATTTGATTGAGCCCCAAGCCTGCAGTTTTGTCGAAAATAAGCTGCAATGTTTCATCCTCCCCAACGACTGGTAGTAAGATGCACTCATTTTCATTGTCTAGAATGAAGTCAGCACTACGTTGATTAAAATCACCGTATATGTGAACTTTCACTTCTGGGGAAAGTTCAGACATAATTTCATCAGCAGTTTGAAAAAAATGGTCATATGCTTCTTTGCGAGCGTTATTTGGGGGAAAATACACTGTGGCAAATACATGTATTTCACCTGCCATGTGTACTTTCACCCATACATGTTCGAATTCCTTAACTGTAGATGGATCAATGATTTCTGAATTAATAATATATGATCTTCATTGAATCATTCGGTTGATCCTGAAATGCAAGAAATGTTGTAAAATGTTAAAGTGTAGAGTTCTGTGGTTCGCGCTTAAGCATGTTTTCGTTCGTTTTCAGCGATAGCAGCATTTCACCAAAATTTTGATTTGAAGTATCCTGAAAAAGTTTATTAAATCTATTGAAATTTTACAAAACTAACATTTATACATTTTAATTTACTGATGCCATGGTAACTATTTGCTACTAGATGCTGATTTTATAATAGCAATCCGCTTTTATTTTTGCTGACCTAATAGTTATTGCTACCGAGATGAGAATGGGAAGATTTAAGTGGAAGGGAGTTATAGATAAATGGGAAAAAAACAATAAGTAATGTTTTAATCATTTTTGAAGTAAAATCAATAAACAACATTACCAAGTATAATGATATTGTGAGTTATGATCAAGTCATGACAAAGGTTGAAATGTAAAATCAAACACTAGCCAAATGGCACACAGCGCTGTATGAATCAGATCAGCTCAGAATTGGTAAAAAGTCCATTTGTAAACCGGAAATGAAAAATACATTCAGTAATAAGTGCAAAAGCCTACCACAGATTCCGTAATTTTCAAAAGCCTACTACAGCTGTAATTTTCTGCGTTATATACTGGACATATGCTACATTAGCAATGTCTTATGGCATTACAAAATATATAGGAATAGTTCGATCTTGGTGGGGCTCTTTTCTTTTTAAATCCAATTTGTTGTGTGGGCGGAGGTTAATTTTTTTTTTTTTTTATGCGTTTTTTTTCGCGCCGGGTGGTTGGTGGGTTTAATAAGTGGGGTTTTTTTTTAATTTTATATAGTTAGGTACGGACCCAGCTGCCATCCCATAACAACCATACCCAATCCACACAGATAGTCAACGACAACCAACAAACATCCAGCTGACGCAGCACAGGACATCCGGCACCCAGTTCACCCGATCCATCGCATCAGCTAACCACGAGGAACCAAACAACGAGTCAGCAGTCATCGCGGATCAACGGCCAGCACGTGGACACGTCGCAACGCTTAGACAGCACATTCCAGTTAGGTACCTTCGTGGAAGTAAGTTAACAAGATAGCCAGGAAAATTAGTTTTAATTTGAGTGTAAATCAGTGAACATCGTTAATAAACCAGTTCTCTAGGACTCAGTAAACCTTTTTTTAAAAAGTGATTAATGGGAAATCCCATATAATTTTATATGGACACAAATATCACTGAAATCCCCTTATTGGAAAAACTTTTACCAAATCAAACCATCATCGGGAAAATTTTTTTTTTTTTTTGACGTGACAAATTTCGAATTAAATAATTTTGGCTAAACTCTAATTTAAAGGGAAAAACAGTGCAGTGTGTTTTTTTTTTTTAATGGATTTAAAATTTTGTTAGTTTGGTTTTTTTTCCTTGTTTTTATTTTAAATTTTTTTTATTTTTTTTTTTTTTTTTTCTTTATATTTTAAATTTTTTTTATTTTAAAAAAATTTTTTTTTTTTTTTATTGGGTTTTTTGTTTTTTTGATTTTTTGAATTTTTGTTTTTTTGTTTTTTTTGTTTTTTTTTTTTTTTTTATTTTTTTTTTTTATTTTTTTATTTTGCTTTTATATTGCAAGTGTTCGATTTTCTACGGTACATTTAAAATCAGGGTACACAATTAATAAAATGTCTTATCAGAACTTTGTAATCTACTTTTCTGTTGTAATATGTCTTCAATAAAATATTATTTATTGAATATATCATCATTCGTTAATTTATTAGAAATAGATTTCCTGTGAAATCATATTCGATTTCTGCCATCGCTGAAAACTTGACTCGCCATTTTCGTGAAGATCTAAACTAAACTATTTTCGTACACGAAAATTACGAAATGTGCAGAGCGTCTCTTGGCAATTGAACTTTGAACGCTGAAAAAACAGTTTTGGTTAAGTTTAGTAATAAAGACATAATGTTAAGTCTCATATTTTGTATACACACATACACACGTCAATTTATAGAAATGAGTCATATAACACTACGGATATCCGGGCCTTCTATCAAAATATAAGACTTGGAGAGATCCTCTAGCCTTTACAGTTTAAGAGACGAACCAGCCAACGGCTGAAAGTCTCTTTAAGGGCTTATGCTGAAGCGTTCTTGGCGGCAGCCATTACCTCAACATTTAGAATTGATACAACTCAGCATCTGTACTAGATATTGAAAATTTAATCACATCAGTTTTTATGCTTACTTGATGTGATCAATCTGATAGAGTTCGATTCGATGTTCATTCACTAACAATCGAGATTTATCAATTTGAAATAGCAAGGTAAGTTTGCGAGATAAAAGATAGGAAAAATTACATTGAGCAGCGATTCACCTTTAAAGACTAATCAATCAATCAACCTTTACAGTTTACAAGAAAGCCAAACAGTTAAAAGGGATAAGTATAAGGAAATATTGAGGGGATAATTCATGCCCGCGTTGATCCACACCGCCGCCAAGGACGACCGTGGCGTGTCGCCGGCTGCGCCGCCGGCGCCGTTTGAAAATACCATACACGCCCTACTCTGGTGTCGAGAGAATTGCCGATTGGTTTCTGAGGCTGATACCTTAATTCCGTATTAGCTGTTAGTCTTCAACAAATCCCCTTCTTCAAGAACTTGCCACATAATGCGAACTGTGATATTGATGCTAAGGTTTTTCTTCCTCTACCTCCGTTTCTCATAAGTGTTTGAAGGTTTTTTAATTTTTCCTTCTTAGCCTAATAAGTAACTCGTTCGTACGCATACATGAAATCATTAACTAGTCTAATCAACTGTTTCGAGGTACACCCAAATCTACGGTATGAAGACCAACTCACAAATTGTATTCGATAAATCTGAAACTATAATTATTAATATATATACTGTTAAAAATATAATAACACATCGATTGAGTTATTTCTCCCTTCCCCATAAAACATTTCAAAGATGACAAATTGTTAAGTCCACCTACGAAGTCGGGTCGACGAAATATAATGATGAATAAACCGACTAAATCGATTACCAATCGTTAGCAAATTTTGTCCATGCAACCGAATTCATTGGTTTACATCGGGTTATTTATTTTCCCCCATGACAAATCTATCCATCATGTCGGTTTGAATCAGACAATTTAGTCATCCAACGTAATAGACCGTTGAATCCCCGGTTGAGCTCCAATAAGCGCCGATTTAACAATCGACCGATTGGTCAGGAGCAAAATCAACAACTTAGTCGAGGGTATAATTGACTTTCTTTCAAAATGAAATCTACTATCGTCCTTCATCGGAGATCTCCAATTAGGAGATCGATCGCTTTATTCCAGGATGTTCTTGAATCATTTTGTACATATTCAACTTCTTCCTCCTTTATTGAATATCAATAAAAGCCAATTTCCAAAAGCTAAACCAAACAAAAAAACAGACACAGGCACCTTACTGTGCGGCGGCCTGAGCTTCCGGCAGGGTACGAATGATATCGGAATCACCGGCATCGGTGATCGACAGGGTGCACACGCGGAAGTACTTTCCGCAGGCGGTTCCCAGCTCGATGTTGTTTCCATTGTAATGGTGGACACCGGTCTTGGCCAGCATAGCGTAGTACTCAATCTCGGACTTCCTGTTAGTCATAAACCAAAAGCTACGTTAATATCAAGATCGGTACTTACCGGAAGCCATCTCCACAAACCAAATCCTCGGTAGCCTAGCGTTTCACAACCTTGGAACCATATTATAGAGCCCTGCTCCTTTCACTTGCACCAAACGTGGGATTACTCCATAGATTTCCCAAACGGTATCATTTGGAAGCATACTTCTCAGTTCGACCTAGGCAAGGCAAACTCCATATGGTTCCAAAATCGGATTCAGCGATCTCCAGGAAAGGTTGGGAAATGCTACTTCTCAGTAATCGGGATGCGGAAGTCACTTTTTACCTGAGGTGGGGAGTATTGTTGGCAATGATGATGAGCTTAGCCTTGCCCTGGCGAAGGGTTTTCAAGGTCTGCTTGTAGCCCAGGCAGTATTTGCCGGACTTCATAACCAGAGCCAAACGAGCATTGATGCTCTCCAAAGCCTTTTTCTGTGGGAAGCAAAACAAGATGGGAAACAGTATTAGACCCACGTGGATTTCATAAAGGAAAAATAATATTTTTCCTCTTTTTGGGGGGTAACATTTTTTGAACAGGGTTGTTTAAAAGATAGAAAAGCAAGGGGATGTAGAAAAAAACGCAAAAGAATGTGTTTTTAAAAAGGAAAACACAAAACCCTTTATAAAATTGGGTGTTTTTTGTTTGGTTTGAAGGGGGGGGAAAGAGATCGGCGGTCGGGTGGGGGTGGCAACTTGGCGGAATGGGTTAGTAAAAAAAAATGCTTGTTTATGGAGACAAAAAAATTTTGCGGAAAAAAAACAGGGGGGGGGGCTGTGGTGGTGGGGGGGGGGAAAATAGGGTTTTTGGGGGCGGGTGTGGGTGGGGGGGCCTGTTATTTGTTGTTTGGGGGGGGTGGGGGAGCGGGCCCGGGGCGCTGATTTTTGGGGGTTGGGCAGGGACCTGGCAACCCTATCCTATTTACTAGCGATTGACAGTATGCAACATATCGCGGGCCTTATTTGAATAAGGCCCATCTGACGTTTGCTACTACGGGTACGAACGCCAGCATTGTTTACAAACAATGAATCTTTTGACGTTTGGTTGTAAGAGATGTTAGCTACAGGACAAGGACGGCCCGCCATGTCCCTGGGGTTAGGACAACTTTTGAGCACGCTAAGATTAGAATACCTAAAGATCGATAAGAAGTAGCGA
Organism: Aedes koreicus; assembly: GCA_024533555.2. Lineage (NCBI taxonomy): Eukaryota > Metazoa > Arthropoda > Insecta > Diptera > Culicidae > Aedes > Aedes koreicus. The sequence goes on from JAHHFK020005160.1 coordinate 38,251, forward strand.
AAATCGCTCAAAGGGGGGGCGCGCAAAATTTGGGGAAAAACATTTTTTACAAAAATTGGGAAAAGTTTTTATGGGAGAAAAAAGTGAAAAAATTGCGATTTTTTTCGATTTATTTTTTGTGGATATTGGGTATGTTTTTTTTGTTTTATTTTATAGAAGGGTTCGGATTAGTAATTCAGATTTTAAACTTAAAAAGAAAAAAATGTTTAAATGGTATTTGGAAATTCTTTTTTGGTATTTAAAAAAAATTTAAAATGGAGGGGGGAAAATCAAGGTAAAGTGAGGGGGTTAAACATCGTAATCTAAAACTGAAATAGATAATAACTTTGTAGCTATTTTTTTAAACTGTATGAAATTGGTCAGTATCGTCATTATCGACGATTTTCTGGTTTTACTATCACCCATAACTTTGCAATCACAGCTCGAAATCATGTTTTAAGAGTATAACCTTACTTTTACCTGGATTCCTCAATTATAGAAATATTTATTCCGCATTGATTCAACATTATGACACGTTCCTTTATTCGCTCCGGAGTGAAGTCAAATTGCACTTCGGGATTCACATTGGTCCACAAGGATCCGTTGGTGCTAAATTGAAAAAAATGAAGTAAAAGTTATTGCTTCAAATATTGGGGAACGAAATGTGGCAAATGAAAAGTATGTGTGGCGAAATAATTTGTTGAGGGATTAGTAAAATCAATAGTTACGTTTTCGCTTAGAAAAGTATGGCGTCCGCGTTGCTTCAGTGACAATTTATTCAATTTAGGGTATATAATAACGTCCAACATTGGAAAAGAACATAACCCAAATGTCAGTATATGTGTTTGAACATTACCCAAATGTCAGTAAAAATGTTTGAACATTACCCAAATGTCAGTAAATATTACTATTTGTTATCCTTAAATTTTACCGATATTTTTGGTATTGCCAATAATACCTCATTTTAGGTAAAATAAATACCTAATTTTAGGTATTCTCATCTTAGCGTGCAGTATAGTGATTTTGAACCGACTATGATCATGATCAAAACGACCATTGAAAATAGTTGATTCAACATTTAGGGAAGGTCCATTAATTATGTTACGCAGTAGGGGGGAGGGGGGGTTCGAGAAAACGTGACCATCCATACAAAAAAATTTGAAGGTCCATACAAAAAACGTGACATGGGGGGGGGGGGGTGGTTTACAAAAAGTCAATTTTTGCGTGACGTAATTAATGGACGTTCCCTTACCATAATGTCGGAATAGTCCTTGTTACCATGATCATAGTCAAGCATGCCATTAACATGGTGAATTCGTCAATTTTCATGGTTATTGTAACCATTATATGGAATAGTCATCTTGACCATGATTTAATTGTCGGTATAACGATAGATTTTTTCTCAGAGTAGTACACTGTAAGACAAAGTACCTAAAATTATTTGCTATTCAATGATCTACACAAATAAAATTGTAAACTTAAAATTTATTTGTTTGGACCCGTTAGAGCACCTACACTCAGGCTAATAGACTTAAGAATTTCATAAGGTACAACCAGGGGGTGGATAGTCATGAAGAAAACGAATATTTTTTTGGCTCACGAAGTACTAGCACACCGGTCCCAAGCTCGGTCCCAAGCTAAATGATTCGCCCCTAAGACCGTAACTCACACCAATACACTCTCAAATATTCTGTCGAAATAACATATCGAATCGAAACAATAACAAAGATACTTGTATCAAAAGGTACTGAAAAGCGCAAGAGTGCATGGCAAGGTGCAGACTGCAGGGTGAACTTCGGAACTAGGGGTTCTACAACAGTGAACCAATTTTAAATCGCTAGTTGCACATTGATTATTGGTACAACCAACGCACACTGGTCCAGAATGAAAAATTAGCAGGAATAAATTATTTTCACTATGAAGATGCAACTTTAGAACAAAACTGTCTTCGGCAAAGTTGCAGTTTATAATTAGGGCTAATGTAACTACTTCTAAATGATTAATCAAACTTGATATTTAAAAAACAAACGTTGCAAACAACAGCATCGAATATCTTTTATTGACAAACATGATATAATACTGATATATCACGAAAGACATCTTTAACATCTCTTTATGTTGGAAGACCACTTTAACTAAACAAATTTTCAAAACAAGAATAAGCAAAATAAGCAAATTCACCGATTTAAATTGAAAACAATGCATATATTAGTTTTTTATTTATATATGGTGATTTATTCTTCGTTGCCATCAACATTTAAGAGAAAAACGAGAATTTTATTTTAAAAAGGACATACATTCATAGTACCATTTAACCAAAAATTCTTCTAAATTCACCTGAGTATTTATATAATAAGGAGACCTCTTATCTTTACCATTCATATGCAATTGTATTTGTATCCCCGTTTTCCACCCTTTAAAAAATTAATTTGATTTGAAAAAATCGTAATTTTTAGACTAAAATTGCGATATCTTTTGAAATTACGTTTTTTTTCATAAAAGTGTGTATTTAAGCAAGCTCTAAAAATTTGCTGCAGACACCGTTTTCATAAAACTTGAAATGAAAAAGTTAGGCGAAAAATACTAATTTTTTCAGGGCCACCCTACTCTTAAGCGTAAAAATGATCATAACTTTTGACACAAAAGACCTACGACTATGATTTTTGCAGCAAAGTTGCTTAAATTCAATAAGGAACAACTTTGTAGAACATTGTATTGCTTTATGTCAAGAAATGTGAAAGATAGAATTTTTATTTCAATATATTCAAGGACCACCCTAACTGAAACTGACGTCAAACTAAAGTCTTAATTATAAACTGCAACTTTGTCGAAGACAGTTTTGTTCTAAAGTTGCATCTTCATAGTGAAAATAATTAATTCCTGCTAATTTTTCATTCTGGCCCAGTGTGCAACGGCTGGATAGTCCTGAAGAAAATGGATATCGTTTTCGGCTCAGGAAGTACCAGCACATCGGTCCCAAGCTCGGTCCCAAGCTCTAAGAAAGTAACCTTCACGACCCTAATAAATTTCGTATGGTTATTATTCTTAACGACCTATTTGGGGTATCATCCAAACCATTAAAGAAATGGTTGGAGGATTTGTTTTTTTTTAATTTCGTGATTATCGAGATTTTCAGCCCTGGGCTGGTTCATCTCCCGTCGTAGTCACTCAAATACCTTTTGGGTATTTTCGTAACTTGTCCGGGGGTGGGATTCGAACTCGTGACTTTGGCGTAAGAGGTATGGATAACCTCTACGCCGGGGTCGCTCCCCATTGGAGGATTTGTGATATCGTTCGTTTAAGGTAATTTTTTATCGGGGGAACACACTCTCAAATATTCTGTCAAGATAACATAGCGAATCAAAACAAAAACAAAGATTCTAGTACCTAAAAGCGCAAGAGTGCGCATGGCAAGGTGCAGACCGCAGGGTGAACTTCGGACTAAGGGGTTATACAACAGTGAACCAATTTTTAATCGCTAGTTTCCTATTGATTGTTGGTATGGCTCGGTGCTTTTGAATTTCACCAGCGTAACTTATGGGTGAATTTCGTTTTGCACGACGGTGTTTTTGTTTGCCTTTAGCCTTTCCTGTTGACAAGTGTTCACGCAGAAAAATTAATAATAAACTCAACGAAAATCATGCCTACATACATCTTGGTCTACATCATTTTTTTTATTGATTCGGATCCAAGAAAACATTTCGATTGCTATATATCAGTGGTTTCAAAAGATGAGTTTTGTTGATTCAAAACAGCCTATTGATTAAAACAACTAAATTTTTATTTTTATTTGATATGCATTTTTTTTATTGTTTCAATTTTTTTTTTTAAAAAATTTTAAAAATTTAAATTTTTCCCACACATGAATTTTTGCAATTTGATCGACAAATGAAATCTATTTGTAACCACACATACTTTCTATGTGTACAAATAACCACTATGTGTGGCCACACATACTTTTTATTTGCCACATACGCTTCATATGTGTTTCTCGGAGGATTCTGTTTATGTGTGAACAAATGAATATTATGTAGAATTTTACATGGATTTTTGCCAATAAATATGTGTGGATTTTTACCCGTGTACGTTGTTCATAGGGGGTTTTAATTTTAAAAATAAACATGTTTTTTTTCCATCCGTATCGATGGTAGGCGTTCTTCCTAGCACAAACATATTTTTTATGAATCTCAATTATTTTTTCTCAATTTTTAAACAAGAAAAATCTAATCATTTTTATGTTCACAAACTGACATGCAGTTTCACATAGTGACATTTATACAAAGTGACAGCACTTAATTTTCAGTAACAGGGGCTCCCATTATGACATATATGTCAACTTATGTATGCTAGAAATCAATGGTTGGTTCGTTGGATTAGGTAGTCTGTTTTTGTAGCGTGTTTCATGGTGAAATAGGATAGTGTTGTCTTGCAATCATTATTTTTTGAAATGGTTTTTTTCGATAGTTTCGCTTGTCAAAATTAAAAAATAAATTAAATGCCGGTATATTATTATATTTGTTATCGAACAATGTTATAATCCACATACCCCTATAATACTCTATTGTTAACCTTAGGGAACGTCCACGAATTATGTCACGCAAAAAGTGATATTTTATAACCCCCCCTTGTCACATTTTTTGTATGGACCTTCAAATTTTTTGTATGGATTGTTACGTTTTCCCAAAAACGTTACTGATCAGAACTAATGTAATTGCACAGAGAACCACATATATGGAGGTAGGTCATTCTATTTATAGATCTGTACTGGCGCCGGCCACGTCCTCACGGCCTTCGGGGAGGGAGGAAGGGTGATTAGTTTGACAATCGTTGGTTAGATACCGTGTTTACCTCTTCGTCTCCACAATTTTCAAGGGAAGGAGAGTTTTGTGTTGGTGAGGCAGGTTATTTTTACATCATAGATTCACTGTGGTAAGTGATGCGATCAATGAAAGCGCAGTAGACTGCTTTTTATTTTAAATCTAGTGGTGATAGAGAGGGAAGTTACAAATGAAAAGGAAGGGGACGGGCCTGGGATTGAACTCCAAACCATCTGCTCAATAAGCAGAATGAGTAGCCACTGAGCTACCCAGGCACGTCTGACAGATGTCGGTAGTACATATGACCGAATAACCTCAGTTTCATAAAAAACTTGGTACATTTCGTAAACTCAGTAATTCTGTGAAGTGGACATTCAGCAAAAAAAAAAAATACGCTATACCGAGCTATCGTCAATATAAACCAAACTCTCAGTTTCCGTCTGGTTTATTCAACGTTCTATATGACGCCATTTTAAACACGTGTTCTTCACTGAGTACGGGACGGGTTTTAAGCAGTTTAGTCAACCCCTAAGACATTTGATGAAGCTGTATGTAATCTATAATTAGAACTGCCAATATTTAGACAATAATCCCTCTGCTTACGTCTGGTCTATCGGAACATACCTTCTGCAACGAGCATTAGACTCAGAAAATTTCATAGCCATGGAATGAAGTTCCCAATTGCAGGGACTTCTTAAACGCATGCGGATTGCTTTCCGATTAAAAAAATGTTTTCTTCAGCTCCTCAATCTGTACATAAACTAACAATATTGTGTGAGTGCGATTCTCTGCATGTGTGCGAAGGCGAAATGAAATAGGCCAGTTGGCAATTTGCGGCAAACCTCAATTTCCTCAACCCGCTCCTTCGTTTTACCCATTCGCTCTCGAAAACAATCAACCGAAACATGTCTATTGCTACGATCACAAACTCGTCTCTTAGCAGGTTATGAGACAGACGTACCCGACCAAACTTTTAGTTTGTCATTGATCTTTAGATTGGCAATGTGTATCTCTTATTTCATTTACTCTCACGCAAATGTTAGCCAAAGCGACTGTGACGACAAACGGGATGCTTCGTTTAAAAACAAACAAATGCAAGAGACAGCAGGCTTCACGTTACAATACCGGTGCGCTATATCCATGGTTAACCAAGAAGAGAGGAAACATGGGCTCTCTCAAAAGCAACAGTGATGCCATAACTGCCGCTCAACAGCGAAGCATTATTTATCGTTGGGTACTATTGGACAGCTCCGAAACATATTTTTTATTGCAAATGATAGAGCCAGATGATGGACAGTATAATCATAAGCATAGATCAACCTCCAATGACTGGAAGAAACATGAAATAAATAGCGATTTCAGATTATCTAAATATGTAATAAATTGAACTCAATGTTCAACATCACATTCTGGCAACAAGCCTAGTTATGGGAGAGAGCTGATGAAGACATGCTCTCCGGTACACGCGATGCAAATGCAAAATACACAAAGGCAATATTTGAGCGAACTTCTGCAGCAGGTCAAAAACTGATGGTTTCTAGATGATGTATTTTAAATCTTCAAAATGACAGTAATAAATTGGTAATCAATCATGATTCATACATCGAATCATTGGCCCAATGGATAAAACTTATGATCGTATCATTAAAAATGAAATAATTTGGCAAATGTAGGAGTTATAGACCTATTTCCTAACAACTGATTAAAATAGTGACCCCTGATTAAGCCGTTCCCTACCCTAGATAATGCTGATTTGTAGTTAGGCAGCGGATAAACAAAAGTCGAAACGGAGAGGGTCACATCCTGAATGACGCCCCAACGTCGACTGTGATTTCCGTTCCGGTCATCAGAAGCTGTTTTAGAACTACTTTAGCGACACGCAAACCTACAACGAGAAGCACTTTCTGCGTTTCCGCATGCCAAGGGTCAACTAGAGTCAACTAGAGGCTTCTCCAATATTTATCTGTATACGCTATTTGCATCATGACTATCATGACCAATCTATCAATAAACCGATTGTTTACTTTGAAGACTTCATTACGTTTCATTTCCGAGCAATCGAAATACTATTCGGAATCTCGGAACCTCCGCATTTCGATCTAGTCAGCGTTTTCCAGAAAATGCAGTGGCTGTAAAAAGAACTAAGACAAGCATGCGTTATTTAGGAATGAAACGAAAAGGCATTTCACTACCACCGGGAGCAACTTGAGGTAATTATTAGCATCCGAGACAAGCAACACAACTTTTTGTCCGCCGCCAGCATCACACGCAGCAAACGCGGTTACTTTTCGGCTCACAAATATACTCAATAAAATTGAGTTATTGTTTAGTAAAAGCTGAAATTTTACTCAATAATTGGTATTATCAAGTAGCGTGTAGTTTTTTAGAACGATATTTTTCTTGTTCCAAATTGCGGCAAGAATAGACCAAAACATATACCAGTTTTAAAATGATCCAAAATAGATCCAGTATAAAACAAAATTTACAACACCAGTGCAGCGATGTTTTTGCGTTTGGTCTAAAAAAATAAATCCAATCCACGATTTGGATCGCCGTTGAAGATGCCCTGAATGGTGAAAGTGAATGAACCTGTGGTTGCGGGAGCGAAAATATGACTGCATTCTCTCTTTCTTTCTATCCCGCCTTTTTGGTCATTCATCATCTGTGTAACAAGCACGGTAAAAATTGTTCACATAAAACTATGAGAATAACAATTATTGCACAGTAAGAAATGCAACTCAAATCGAACAGCAAATAGCTACATATTCAATGAAGTTCTCATATTTCTCAAATGCTATCGCGGGCCGCATTTGCCGCCTCGGCGGGCCGCATGCGGCCCGCGGTCCGCAGGATGAGCACCACTGTTCTAAGGTATTGGTCGTAGTAGAGGTGACGTTTGGAAAGGGTCTAGTCTTGACAACCAAGCTGTACCTTGTCAGACTTCATTCATGTCATGAAGGCTCGAGCACACTTGGTTCAGAATTGGATTCCGAAAATGCTCGGGGTGGCACGAGGATAATACGCAAGGTCTTAACAATTGTTTTAACCCTTCGTGTATAACGGTCAAGTGTATGAATATCCGTTTTGTAGAGTGAAAAAAACAGAGGTCTACGTAGGCTTTTGACATTGCATATTATGACATTATATATAATAAATACTGGGTTGGGAGGGAGCATCAGGGTATCATTCAAGCTAAAACTGGACGATGGTTTGATTGACTGCCTGAGCCTAGGAGGGAATGAACAGTATCATTTTCTTGATCCTGCCGATTCGATTATGATGCTGTGAATTATACTCCAACAGTTTCAGTGAGAGTGACGCGCCCATCTGCGAGTGATTAAAAAGTTCAAATAAACATTAACAACTGTCCGCAAAGTGCAAATCAAGCATCGGAGTGGAACCCTTGATCGTCAACTGCGGGTGAACGTCATTCGGAAAAACAAGGCTGATCGCAACATTTCGGATTATGATTTGGCGAAAAAACTAAATGTCAACCGTTGTACTGTACGGCGAATCCTTCTCCGAGAAGGTTATAAATGTTACTGGGCAAGTAAACAACCCAACCGAAGCCTCAAACAACCAACAGTGGCCAGAACTCGGGCCCGTGAGTTGGACGATCAAGCTCTGACGACACTCGATGGATGTCACTTGATCGATAATATGAAACATACGCTAAAGCATTTCAAACAAATCCCAGGGCTCAAATTCTACCAAGCTCCTGCTCGCGGCAAAGTTCCTAGCAGATTCAAGTTTATTTTTGCGGATAAATTCGCTAAACAATCATGATTTGGCATGCTATCTATTCCTGTGGCAAGAAAACCAGAGTTTTTGTGACGGGTAAAGCAATGAACTCGGAAGTGTACAAAATGGAGTGCCTCAACAATCGGATTCTACCCTTCGTTCAGTCCCATGATGTTCCAGTTACATTTTGACCAAACCTAGCCAGCTATCTTTACAGCAAGGAAGAAAGTCCACTTCATTCCAAAAGAGCTAAATCCACCAAATTGTCCTCAGTTCCGTCCAATAGAGAAGTATTGAGCGATAATTAAGCGGAAACTGCATATGAAGGGCACAGTCACCTTTGCAGTGACATTGGACAGATGGAAAATTTGTGGAATCGGCTAGCCAAAACCATGACTGAAAAAAGTGTGCGCCGGCTGATGAGCGGCATAAACAGAAAAGTGCGTGAATTTCTTCGAAAATCAAATAATGTTACCATTGTTTCATTCCCATTCATGCCCATTTCTAAATTATCTAGCCTTTATAGTGATTAACGAAAGTTAGTTTAGAGTTGAGTATGAAAACTAAGTCTCTCACCTGGCTGCATCTAAAGGGTGTCTCACATCAAATTGCATCACGGAAAAAATGCTGTAGAAACTTACCCAGTAGACCGATCCTTTTCAAACTTTCAGACAATAAAATATAACCTATTACTAAGATTTTGGCATATTTATTTTATTCAACTTCAATACCATAACCGTACGCTCGCACTTTACGCTTAACTCCACTCATTAGGTGCTGTACAACATCTGGCTGCAGCTTCTTCTGTACGGAAACCCACTTTTTCTACATGTATTCCTTTGATTTGACAGTAGCCTCGGAAGTTACTGGAAGTTCGCCTTGACGTAAGCCTCATCATCCATGATGAAACAATGAGGCTTCGTCAGCTTCTGGGTGTACAGTTTCCAGGCCCGTGACTTTCCCACCGTATTTTGCCGTTCGTCACAATTTGGAGCCTTCTGCACTTTGTACGTATGCAGTCCCTCCCGGTACTTGGCTCTCTGAACGAAAGATTTGGACAGATTCAACTTTTTGGCCACATCCCTGACCGAAGCATTGGGATTTCGCTTAAACGCTTTCACTACACGCTTGTGATCTTGATCAGTAATAGAACATCCATTCTGACCGCATTTCTCCTTCCGTTCAATACTCAGAGATTCATAGTAACGTTTAATTACACAACTCACCGTCGACTGCACGATTCCTAATTGTTTTCCGTTGTCCCGATGAGAGAGTTGAGGGTTTTCCAGGTGCTTGCGCAAAACCAATTCGCGACGTTGCTTTTCGGGTGACGCCATTTTTTGCAATTTTCGAAAAACTGACAGCGATAAAAATACAACAACAAAAAAACACTCTAAACTACTTCTATCCAAATTTTCAAGATAAAATCGAAATGGGTAATTTTCTTCACCGTTTTTTTCCGTGATGCAATTTGATGTGGGACACCCTTTATCAATAGAATTCTGTCCTTGACCAAAAGTTTTTTGTTTTCTTGTAAATGATATGGAATTACACTTTTTAACATTAAATTCTAGCAAACACTTCTTATACCAGTTGTGAAAGTTGTCAGATTCATGTTAGAGATTGGTTGTGTTACTTATTTCCATGAAAACTTTCACGTCGTCTGCATGTATAGTAACATAAAGGAGTTTCAAAATGTGCTCCACATTGTTGACAAATAAAATAAACAGTAGTGGAACCAAATTTGGACAGTAAATTACTATTATCTGGCATGTATTACCACAAAAAATAATAATTATCTAAGCTTTCTGATATTGATAGGTCATCAAAACCGAGAAATCATCTGGTTCTGCAGAGACATTGTCATCTGCTTCCTCCAAAGAGTTCGCCTATTTCTTAGAAAATATATGTGCCTACAAGTGCACATCTCGCTTGCTGCAGAAGAGTTTATCAAGATCATATGATGCTAGATGGTTCACCTTCCGGGTAAGGGTTTAAGGTTTGCCCTTTTTCAAAACGATTCGTCGGCCGATAATTAATGGGAGGTCTGAGAATTGATTTTTTGCTGCTGCAAGAAGCTCAAAACCGATTGGTTTGAAAAGTCGCAAGAAAAGTTCCAAAAATTTGGAAGAAAATTCGTTTTGTAGTTATTTATACCACGATCTGTCGTTTGGATGTTATTACGTTCTCCAAAAACTGTATTGCTATTGGAGAAGTAATCTTGGAATTTACTCAAATTAGAATAGTTTCTGGGATTGTTATCTAAACTCCTATAAGTGTTGTTTTTGTGGTTGGCATTATTTAGTCTTCTCCGCTTGCTAGAGGCTTTCCTATGTTATCTGACGTTACCTTTGTTTTCTTTTAGTTACACGTTCACCAGTGATTTTTGGTAGTGGTCAACTTTTCTCTGGTCACACGACAGTAGGAAGAGTTTACAAGAGGTTTTTGCACTCCAACTTGATAGACAGGAAATCAGGAAGCGGGCATCCACGAAACCGAGTCGTTAAAAATGACCCACGGAAGACTGCAACAAACGCTACTCGATATGCTGTGAAGAACTTGCAGTTCAACCCGAGTTCCCGAACTGTTTGACGCCGTCTCTGTGAGGCTAAACCTTTCGTCCATCGACCAGCAAAGAGGAAACCACTATGCTTCCATATACCGCTGAACACAGAGCAAAGACAACGACCCCAAACATACTTCCAGGCTGGTTAAACCGTGGCTCTCAAAAGAAAAGGTGTCTATTTTGGAGTGGCCAACTCAATCGCCAGACTTAAATCCAATCGAGCACGTACAAGACTCCAAACAATCTAATGGCAGGAATATAGCAAGAATGGTCCAATATTTCAACAGATTGTTTAATTGCGTTGCAGTTATCGCACCAAGGGGGTCAGCGGGAGGTAAATACTAAAGCTAATTACGGCAATTTGTAATAAATTAAGTAAGCTCACCTAAATAACAAATTATCTGATGTGAATTTTCCTACTTGATGCATTTTATTTGGACACCATCTCTAATAGTATGGCTTTTGCTTCCCCAGCTTAAACTCATGGTAAAATTGCTGCAATCATCCTGCGTCATACATTGACTTAAGATGTCAGTATACATGTACTAAAACAAGCGTTGTGTAATAAAACAAGCGTAAATTGTTTAGAAACCCGGGCATTAAGCGCAGCAATCCAGCTTGGTGCATTTTTTCCGTTCGGTACTGTAAGTTTCAACGTCCATTACCACGCAGGAAAACTTCGTCAGATATTCGCGATACACCTTACGAGCCCGTGTTTTGGCCGTCACATTCTGCTTATTATTGCGAATCTGCATCTTGAACCCCTTTTGGAACATTGACATTTTATTTAATACTTTTTTGATCATAAGTACGTGCCCAAAGATCTAGCCTCTTCCGTAATGTTTGTTTCAACCTTTGCATCCTTGTGGTGGTTCCTCAATTCCGGTTTTTGCTCCACTTTCCGTCTTCCTAACTGTTGTCAATCGAGTATCGAAACAGATTTTGGATTATGACTTTGTTTTGAAATTAAAACAGTTTCTTGAACATAATGGAGTATAAATTTGAAATCAATACGTGAAAATGATACAACATGATTTCTTCAGAGGTGATTGGCCGTTTATTCAAAGAGGAGATTCATTTTATTCTGCTATTCTGTTCAATCTACATTTTCCGGTTTCTATTTGCACAACGAAAATCCATTTTCTTCTACGCCATTTCCCATGCATTACCCGGAATTCATGAACGTATTATTATTTGTTTTGTTACTACATATACCATCCTGGCTACTACTTCATTGATGCATTTTTCCATATGTGGATGTGGATCTACAACTACGAAGCTACATACTATTCACCAGTTTGCTAAAAGGGGAAATTAAATCCATGGTGAACGTATACAACGCCAGGGGAAAAACATGCTCTGTTTCTAAAGGGGAAAAACATGCTCGGTTCAACATAAAACTTTACAATTTTATCCAACAGGCGAAGAACTATGCCACTGCTCTTATCCGTCGATAGATCCAAATCAATGAATCGGTTCTATATATATTAACTCGAATCCAACTCACTTCGGGTAGTCTGTCATGCCTCTACGGGTCAAAGGTGCGAGTGACCATTAACGGCTCGAAAAACACAACATAAAAACATGAAAACTTCTCTGTTGTTAAAGGAAACTCCGTCAAGATTGAAACCGATTAATAAAAATATTAAAAGTAATCAAGTAATAAGTTCGTTACGAGAAAACTTTAAATTACCGAGGGGCAAATTCGACTACTTTTTGCAGGGCTCAACCGTACCGAAATTCAAAATGGAGTAGCTCAGTAATTTTCTTGATTAAAGTCATTGTTCTTTTAAATGCCACCAAATTTTCAAACCAGGAAATATTTTTTGTTTAACAAAACGTGTCGTTGCAGATGAAGAATCACAACTCATTTATGAAAACAGCGTTGCCAAGTGCTTTCATTTTTATTGCAAAAAAAATCAAAATCTATTGATACGCAATAACCTTCAAAAACCTTAAAATGTTTGACATCAAAAAAAAAAACTTTATATCTGATTTTATGAAAAAACATAGGGTGTTCAGAATCAAATAGCATCATTTTTAAATGACAATAATTTTAAACCAAATGGGTATTTTTTTTTTAATTTTGGCTGAAATTAGTTCAATGTGTATTCACAGTTTGAAAGAAACATTTAATTTTCTGCGTCATGCATTATAATGCATATAAGGGCCGGTTCATAAACCACGTGGACTAATTTTTGAAAATCTCAGACCACCCCCCTCCCCCTCGTAGACTTTTCTCCATACAATTTTTTGAAATTTTGTATGGAGCGTAGACTTTGGTCAAACCCCTCCTCCCCCCAAAAAAGTCTACGTGGTTTATGAAAAGCCCCTAATGGGAATGCTAGATTTGTAAAAAATATAATGGGATATTTCATGTATATTTAAGCCAGATATCGCTGAAATCAGGTCTGCTATATGGAAGATTGCAAACATTGTTGTGTGGTGTACAGTGCCGGTAAAAAATTATCTGCATTCAAATGAGCTTTTTTTTTTTTTTTAATATTAATTTATTTGTACAGGCTCAATCGAATCAACTTTACAGAGCCAAGTTTTCATGTTTGTATACATCAGTTATCTTAGAACTAAGGTTAAGGGGGTGGAACCGATTACTCGCGGCCGTCTCGAGGTTAATAGGAATTACAATTTTATGGATGGGAAAATTGCGGTGGAAATTTTAAACAAAGCATAAGGAACAATGGTTTTCTTATATCTAGAATTTCAAATTACAATTTTATAATTGAACGTTTTCAATTTAAAAAAAAAATCCCTAACTCACACACACACACCACACACACACACACACACACACACACACACACACACACACACACACACACACACACACACACACACACACACACACAACACTCACACACACAACCACAATCACACACCGATGCACACAATCCTCAAAAATTTAACCTAAACAAGTAAGTTAATCAAACTACAATCTAAGGCTAATGTTAGTCAAAAACACATAAATGAGTTTCATAAACTCCAGATCGCGTGCAGCCAAAATATCTCGAATCGGTACATTGGGTTGTCTACCTCGAGCCCGAAGGGAATCATAAAGCTCAGATCTGACTCCACGGTGCTCAGCACAAAACCAAATAACGTGATCTGCGTCCTGGTAACCTTGTCCACATTCACAGAGATTGCTGTCTCCCAGCCCAACACGGAACAAATGAGCGTTTAAAGAATAATGATTGGACATGAGGCGAGACATCACACGAATGAAGTCTCGACCCACATCCAATCCCCTGAACCAACATTTCTTAGACACCTTAGGAGTGATAGAATGTAGCCATCGCCCCAGATCTCCTTTACTCCATTTATACTGCCAGCTATCGAGTGATAACTGACGATAAATATAGAAAAATTCGTTGAAGGCGATTTGTCGGTCATAAATATCGCCTTCCATAGCGCCCACCCTTGCAAGCGAGTCCGCTTTCTCATTGTCAGGAATCGAACAATGAGAAGGGACCCATACAAAGGTGATAATAAAAGAACGTGAAGATAAAGCACTTAGAATACCTCGTATTTTCATAAGAAAATAAGAGGTGTGCTTTACCGGCCTCAAGGAGCGAATAGCCTCTATAGAACTGAGACTATCCGTGAAAATGAAGTATTCATCCGGTGTTAGTGAGGCAACAATTTCTAAAGAAAAATGAATTGCTGCCAATTCCGCGACAAAAACAGAACAAGGTGCTTGAAGTTTACGAGCGACGCTATAATTTTCATTGTATACACCAAAGCCAGCGGAGTCCACTATCAAAGACCCGTCAGTGAAAAACGTTTTGGTGGAATCAACTAGGCCAAACTTTGCAGCAAATATCACCGGAGCAATCATAGGACGATGATGCTCTGGGATTCCACGAAGCTCCTGTTTCATGGATAAATCAAAATGAACCGAATTTCCGAAGTCGAAGAAGCAAACACGATTGGGAATATTCAGCGAAGGGCTGACATCCTGAGTTATGTACAAATGGTACAAAGTCATGAAGCGAGTTTGAGGATTCAATTCAAGGAGCTTCTCAAAATTTTCGATCACCTGGGGGTTCATAACTTCACACCTGGTAAGGAGCCGGAGAGATAATTCTGAAAACCGATCCGAGAGTGGCATCATGCCAGCCAGCACTTCCAGACTCATGGTATGAGTCGAGTGCATACAACCTAACGCGATACGAAGACACCGATACTGAATACGTTCCAGTTTGATGATGTGCGACCGAGCCGCTGACTGAAAACAAAAACTACCGTATTCTATAACCGACATAATCGTTGTCCGGTACAACGTTAGAAGATCTTGCGGATGCGCTCCCCACCAGGTCCCGGTAATTGTGCAGAGAAAGTTGATCCTTTGTTGGCACTTTCGCTTCAGATACTCAATGTGGGATCTCCAGGTGCACTTTGAATCGAACCAGACCCCAAGATATTTAAATGACATAGAATGAGTTATCGGTGTACCCAAAATTTGAAGCTTCGGTTGTGCAGGGTTATGCTTCTTAGAAAAAACTACCAACTCAGTTTTCTCCGTAGAGAATTCGATACCTAGCTCGAGAGCCCAAGTAGACAAATTGTCCAAGGTATCCTGTAAGGGTCCTTGCAGATCGACCCCATTGGGTCCCGTGACAGACACTACACCGTCATCTGCAAGTTGTCTTAACGTACAATTCTCACTCAGACAACCGTCAATGTCTTTGACATAAAAATTATACAAAAGGGGGCTTAAACATGATCCCTGGGGGAGACCCATGTAGCTAAATCGAGAAGCTGTAGAGGTTCCATGAGAAAAGCTCATATGTTTCTCTGACAGCAAATTGTACAACAAATTGTTCATTAATGGTGAAAAACCACAAGCGTGGAGTTTATCTGAGAGAACTTCAACAGATACTGAATCAAAAGCCCCCTTGATATCCAAGAAAACAGAAGCCATTTGCTCTTTTTTAGCAAAAGCTAACTGAATCTCTGTGGAAAGCAACGCGAGGCAGTCGTTCGTTCCTTTACCCCTACGGAAACCATATTGAGTATCTGAAAGCAGGTTGTTCGTCTCAACCCATTTGTCCAGGCGGAAGAGGATCATTTTCTCCAACAACTTTCGAATACAAGATAACATCGCGATGGGTCGATAGGAGTTGTGGTCGGACGCGGGCTTACCAGGTTTTCGAATGGCAATAACTCTCACTCGTCTCCAATCATCCGGTACAATGTTGAGAGCCAGAAACTGATTAAACAAGTTCAACATGCGCCTCTTAGCGACGTCTGGAAGGTTCTTAAGCAAGTTGAACTTGATTCTATCAGCCCCTGGAGCCGTATTGTCACACGAAAGGAGTGCGAGAGAGAGTTCTACCATTGAAAAAGGTTGGCTGATCTCATCTATCGAATTCGTGGTTTCGCGAGGAAACATTTGTGCTGGAACAGAATCTGGACAAACTTTTCGCGCGAACTTGAGGATCCATTGGTCCGAATACTCCTCGTTCTCGTTGTTCGTAATTCTGTTACGCAATCTTCGCGCCGTGTTCCAAAGGGTATTCATCGACGTTTCACGCGATAGCCCGTCCACGAATTGTCGCCAGTAACCACGTTTCTTGGCCTTGATGAGGCTCTTAAATTCTCGTTCGAGAGCCGTGTACCTTTCGAAGTGCTCAGGTGTTCCACGTCTACGAAAAACTTTGAACGCGTCGGACTTTTTGCGGTAAACCTCGGTGCATTGCTGATCCCACCATGGAGAAGGAGGTTTCCTGTGAAATGACGTTCCTGGAACTGGTCGAGTTTGAGCTTGAAGCGCGCTTTCCAAAATCAGGTTGGAGAGGAAGTTATATTCCTCCAGCGGTGGAAGCCCTTCTACCGTTGTAACGGCTTCATCTATTGCTGTCCTGAACCTTGTCCAATCGATATTACGAGTTAGATCATACGTGACGTTGATCGATTCCGGCGGAGTGAGCCCGGTGGCAACCGAAATTTTAATAGGCAAATGATCACTACCGTGGGGATCCTGGATCACATTCCACGTGCAATCCAACGATAATGAATTCGAGCAAAGTGTGAGGTCTAACCTACTGCCAAGTGAGGATGGACCAGCCAAGCGTGTAATTTCTCCATTGTTGAGAACGGTCATATTGAAGTTGTCACAGAGGTCATATATCAAAGAAGACCGGTTGTCATCGTACAGTTCTCCCCAGCCGGTACCGTGAGAGTTAAAATCTCCCATGACCAACCGCGGAGCAGGAAGAACCGAACAAATATCTGAAAGTTGTTTCTGGTTTATTGAGGCTCTAGGAGGAATATAAACGGAAGCAATGCAAAGGCTTTTATTTTTAATAACAGCCTGACATGCGACAACTTCAATACCTGGAATTGGAGGAAAATTCACTCTATAGAAGGAGTAGCACTTTTTGATCCCCAAAAGTACTCCTCCTCCACGTGAATCCTCACGATCAAGCCGAATAATGTTGAAATCGTGAATCGGAAGATCGATTTCGGGTGAAAGCCATGTTTCACAAAGAGCAAATGCATCACAACTGATATTGTGAGCTAAAAATTTAAATGATTCCAGTTTAGGAATAAGACTTCGACAATTCCACTGCAGAACAGTGATCAAATCCCCGACCTCTTTTGGCAAATTATCCATCGAAGGAAATGATAGCTGCAAGGAGGGGCCACTTTAATGTTAATTTCTTTAAAAAAGTTTTCACAGTGGGAAGCATTGCCATAACAATGCTTTTAAGAGGGTCAGACATTTCGAGGTACTTGAAAATACCTTCCACAATATCGTCAAATGAGAACAGCCCAGATGAAGAGGGGGCTTCTGTTCTAAAAATCGGGGCATCAGGGGTTTTGGATGTCCCCGGGAGAGATGGGAAATCCTGTGTGTAGTTGGCACTTCGAAAACCAGGAGGATTTGGATTATCCTTATTTCCACTGCTCTTTGAATTGGGCATGTTGATTTGGGGCTTCTTTTCAGCTACTTTCCCTGCTCGGATGCGTCTTCGCTTCCGTGAAGCACCTTCCGGAAAACTGAAAGAGGTCCCCTCCTCAACCAAGTCCGAATCAGACTCGTCATCTGACAGAGCAGCAAAAGGATTTGTATTGATATCGGGTGGCGAGGCTTTCTTAAGCATTTCTGCAAAAGATTGCCTTGAACGTTGTTTCAGAGAACGTTCCAATTTTTCCCCGCGTTGTTTGTACGCCGGGCATGACGAAAGAGCATGGGGAGGAGTTCCCTTGCAGAAAACGCATTTTAGTGTGTTATCTGCACAGGGACCAGCCTCATGTTTCTCCCCGCAAGTTGAGCAGCGTGCCTTATTGCCGCAATGAGAGGCCGTATGCCCCATCTGCTGGCAGTTTTGGCAGATCATTACCCGGGGTACAAATAACCGCACAGGTAGCCGAAGTTTGTCCAGTTCTAAGTATTGAGGAAGGGCAGAGCCGGAAAAGGTCACCCGAAACGAGTCTGTGGGGGTAACTTTTTTCTTACCCTCGCTGTGCGATATTTTCACCAATTTTGTTACTTCCAGTATCTGTACTGGGGGGAGCAGAGGGTTATTGAATCGGCCAACCGCCCGCTTCTCCAAAATTTCAGTGCACAGACTCGCCTCTGTGACCACTCCTACAATCTCCACATCACGAGCTGGAATATAAACTCTATATTCCAGTGTAAAATGCTGGGAGGAAGCAATCTCATTAGCCTGCTTCATGTTAGAGACGACAACACGGAGTTTATTAAATTTAACTTTCGTGATCTCTGTCACGGCTGAGAATCGCTTCGTCAAATCAGTAGTTATTTGGTACACGTTCAGAGGTTTAATTTTGGGCTGAAAGTAGACAACCCATGGACCGACCGAGTCCATTGGATAAGATCGCGGTCGGAAATTTATTTGTGCCTCCCCATCATCAGGTGGCAAAGGCACTTTTTCAGCTAAACCGTCCATGTCGAAGAAACCTCTTCAACATGCACGATTTGCCTTACTTGTGGGAGCGTTGAACGCCCCCAAAAATTTAAATCACACACAAACACAAAACAGGAACACACACAAATTAACGCTAAACTCTAGTGGGATGAGAGACAGAGGAAAAAAACTTAACTAATATTACTGATCTCTGCTGCTGCTGCTGCTGCTGCTGCTGCTGACGCACCGTATGCCTGAACGTCGCACTTCTATGCGGGCAGCAGGGAGCGGTGCGCTGCGTAGGTGTACGGGTGAATCCGATCGCCTTCTGGTGCACTCGCTCGCCGATGTCGGATGACCGTTGGCGATGTAGTGGTGTATCGCTGGTTAGCGTCACCACGCGGGGATGAAGCGAAAATGAGCGGGATGATAATTCTCCAGCAAGCACTGCTTGATTTTCTTATTTCACTGGAAAACCACACTGCCTTCTTAGAAAAAAAAACTCACATTCACTCCTTTCACTGAAGTGAATAGATTTTGAGAAAAAAAACTAATTATTTCCAAGGATCGCACTCGAAAAATCTTCCAAAATAACGGAGCGCTGGATCGAACGGACTTTCTTCTTTCGCTGAACGAAGTGAGATGA